>JAXCGZ010017411.1:0-22500 GCA_037179515.1 Halocaridina rubra | reverse complement strand
CCTTTTCTACCAAGGGCTAGGACGGTTGCCTTCTTGCGAAGGACTTGTTTTGGCAGCTGTAATCGTTGCCCTGAGTGCATGCCCTTGCTAACCTCAGACCGTGACGGGGCGCGAACCCTCGACCTGACGCCTCAGAGTCGCGGATGCTACCGCTTGAGCCACGGTGACTTATGTAAAGTTAAATAACTCCGTAAAAAAAGAAAAAATATATATACTTGAAAGGCGCAAATATACGTAGAGGAATATATTTACAAGTATTCTTTGTAAAGTCCTTGACCAACAGCAGGGACTGCGAAATGGGCTACATTTCTGGAATGTAGGAGAGGCCGAAAGGGACTAACAGTCAAAAGATTGCATTTTGACACAGATCAAAAGTCAAGCCCATCGTGGGGCATTGTGAAGGGTTTCCAGCTTCAATCTGTCTGTGTCCACCTCCATAATGGAAATTAACAACGACATGAAAAGTAAAATAGTATTAAAAAAGTAATAATGCTGGTGTAGTCAAGGAGAAAATTAGCACTAGGAGAGATTCAATAACAGAAATTCTGAAATCATACTGACAAACATCGTTATTCTATGCGCCCTCCCAGATGTTTAAAAACTGCTAGGGTGACTACTCAATGACACATCAGTTCCAAAGAGATAATGGCTTCTTCTTCTTCTTCCCATTCCAAAGACAGAGAAAATAATACCTAACTACGTACAGACATAAGCATAAAAGAACTATTGAGTGTATGACTGTTCATATTCTTTTCCCACAGGTGCTTTTGGCATGAGCACAAGGCGAAGATTACCACATTTCCAATCAAATCACAAGAAGATTATTGGGGGAGAAAGTGCTAATCCAGGTGAATTTCCTTACCAGGTAGGTTTTTTTTATTATTATTATTTAAGGCAGTTTCATAACGGCTCTTAAGTTACCATAAGGCAAATGTCGCACTACTGTTATTTGCAAATTATGTGAACATATGTTCTGTCATTTCAAGAAAATCTAGTTTCTTTTTCTCCACTACATAAGTGTTTCCATCTCTTAAATTGTCCAATGTGATAAATACCTGTCTATCTACCACATGAGATGCATGGAGTGGGGTGAAAAGAGCACTAGAGTGCACATGGTATGTCAGTGGAACAGGGAAGAGAGGGGTGCAAATGAAAGGGATGATTTTCTTTTGCGCGACACCAGGATGCGGAAATCTGGAATGTGTACAATATAGCAAAAGAGCGGGAGGAGGAAGGAGGGGAAGAAGAATAGAGGTACTTGAAGGAGGAAATTTTAAGTGCAGTAGTACTGCATGGGAAAAGACGAACTGGTGAAAAAACTAGATAGTGAACAGAGGAATGAAGAATTTAGTGTAGCAGTGGAAGAAAAAAAAAGTCAGTGCATAAAGTATTCCTCCAAAGAGAAAATGAGTTGGTATATGTGATGTATAGAGCCGAGGGGGTACTGAAGAACATTGTGGAAAAAAAGCACAGAGCAGATTTAAGGTGAAGATGATGTTAATCAAAGAATTTTGGAAATGAAAACACAGAAAATGTTTGATAGAAAACTGATAAGTGCGGTGAGGTCTGTCTGGTAGAGAGGAGAGAGTAAAGTACTAGAGGAGAGGGAGGTGAGAGTGAGATAGGATGAGAATATCAATAAGCTGTTGAATGTAAAGGATGATAGAGGGGAGGTCATTGTGGTTGTGTGAGAGGATTTTCGCAATGCCAAAGACATGCAAGGAGATAAATAAGGCAATTATGATAAAGGAGGTGCAAATAGCATTGAAGGCAATGAAGTTGGTAAGGCACCAGGATCAAATGGCTGTCATGTGGAATGCCTGCCAAAATGTGGATATTAACTCTGGAAAGGATGGTGAGATTGTTAACCATATGCTATGGGAAGGGAGTATCAAGTTTGACTTGGGAAGAGTGCATAGATAGGGGAATGTGAAAGATGGAAGTTACGAGTGAATATGAGAAAAAGTAATTCTTAAATGTACATGGCATATTCATGGAGACAGCTTAAATGTGAAGCAAGGATGAGAGAGTAAAAGAGATGAGGATGGGTGGAGATGGTGAATGGGTGATGCAGTCCCAAGGAATTTTGGCACAACTGCTCATTGTTGCGGACTGGGATGGATTGGTGCAGGGTTGGGAAGTTACCTTAAGATGATGTGGTGGAGATACACTAGCTGCGGATGTTGTACCCTATAGCAGATGAGCTGTGACCGGCTGACACTGTGACACAAGCAATATAGCAGGGGAATTGTGGCGACCTTCATTTGAATGGTGGTAATGTGAGGGAAAGCGGGCTTTGTCTCAGCCATCCCATTACAAAGAAGATTACAGCAAACTTAAAATGAAATGAAAAAGTATAATAAACAACTTCTCTTTAAGTCTATCATCTGATATCAACTGATGACTGAATATTATTTAAGAGTAAAGAAAAAGAATATACAGTATAAGGATAAAAACTGTAGGTCATTACGAACATTTCTTAAGAATGAATAAATACATTATTTAAACAGTTCTAAAAGTGAATGAAAGTACTTTTACCAAGTCAACACGTAAAACCTATGGCAACTGAATGCAGCCTGTATCTTTTCAGACACTCAAGTTCATGTTCAACTAAGCTTCCATTTCCTTTTTAAATTCCAGGTTTCCGTTCAACACAAGGGTATACTAGGACAGTTTCATATCTGTGGAGGTTCGATCCTCAATCCCAGCTATATACTGACAGCGGCTCACTGCATAGCAAAGTAAGAGAGTGACGTTAATGCTATTTAATTCAGTAAAATTTTGAAAAAATACTTCAGCGCTTGAATAGTCCCTCGTTCAGCTAGCGAACTAGACCTGCCTTTTATCAACAATGAAGAAAGGTTAGGGTAGGTTAAGCTAGGTTACGTTATAATTTGAGCTTGGCCTTAAAGCTTAAATTCCAATATCCTAACCTAACCTAACTTTCCTTCGCTGTTGATGAAAAGCAATTCCCAATTATTTATTAGCAGGTTCTTTTCAAGCTGGTAAATAATGGTCTAGTAACGCTTCATTAAAGATTAACAACTAAAATTTATTGGTGTATTCTTCGAAAAGGTTGAGCAAATAAGGAAAAATTTGGTGACCCATGCTTTTCAAGCCCATCCTGGCAAATTATTTTTACAACGTTTTTTCCAATCATGAAATGCTAATGAAAATGGTTCTTCAGTAAAATATTCATTTACAGCTGAAACTAGTAGATTATTATTATTACTATTATTATTATTATTACATTGGAAATGTATTCTTTTAAAGCTTAAATCATTAAAAAAAAATAATACAGTAAATTCCAGACTGAATGAGTAAATCATACAATTTTGGCCATTTGCAGAATATATGCTTTGTCTTTAATTTGGTTTCCAACCAAGTGAGAACAAACATTCGGGACAACTTCTTAATAGCCAATGGAGTCACTTTAGCATTCCACACTATTCACCCAAGAGCTCCTGATTTACCACATAATCCAACATTTTTAGGTCTTTATAAATCGGGACTGCAGTAGATTAGAGGTAGAGCGCGTGGGTCTGCAATTGACTATAGCGTGAGATCAAGCCCATGTGGAGTGTCAGGAAGGGCAGTCGGACTTAATTCCCTAACTCTAATATGTCTGTGTCCAATCCCACTCAAACGGGAACTAATTGTGACATAAATCGGCGCTTATTTCTATGTGTTCATAACTCGAGGTCTCGTATCGACTGTGAAATATTGCAGCATGTCTATGAAGTCATACCAGGGCAATTTCATTAATATTCAATAAACAACTGGTGAACGAGGTTCTCTTGATAGAGATTTAGTTTCTTTTACAACCGTATACAAACGTTCGCGAAAGTTGTCAAGAAATGTTTGCAGATTAAAGTTGATTACCATTTACCTCAGAGCATATTTTTGGAAAAGAGATTTATTATATCTACAAACCCTTGTTATTATCTTGCTAAGCCTGATGTCGAGGAGATTCATAGAACTGTGCCTTTGGTGTTCCTGCATGATATATTTGAAACAATACATATCGGTATCTAAAATTATCAGTAATTGCTTATAGCGATGAAAACTTCATTCCGTCAAAATGTTCAGATTGGAAAGCCTATACTGACAACACTACATGCTGTGAGAGTGCAAATTAAATTAAAGTAATCTACACTGAACTGTTAAAAGGTTTTCTACATAAATGTGCAATTGCACTGACGAACGATGATCCCACTTTCCATGTGCTTATATGCATTATCGGTACTAGATCCACACACTGACTACTGTAAAGCTCTCTCATCCCGTGTTAAATATATAAATAACCTTTATACATTCAATTTCTCGATTTTTCTGACCACTGCATTCTTTAAAATATTTTCTTGTAACTATATTTTTATTGTTAATACATTGTTTCGTATAGAAATCATGCTAAGTATTATATGTATACCGAATGCAAGATTCTCTATTATTTTTCTACAGCGTCGATCCGGATACCATCTACATTGTTGCTGGGGTCAATTCTTTGACAGATGATTCAGGCACAAGGCAAGAAATCAAAGCCAAGAGTATTGTCATTCACGATCTCTATAACGACGTCACCAATGACAACGATATTGCTCTTATAAAGGTATGAGTATGACAGCAAATCAACAAAATCTCAAAGAAGTCACAATAAAAGTCATATTTACCAGATAATTTAATTCTGTAGAGTACGTGTCATCAGAAATATCTGTCTATTTCAAAAACAGTTAGAAGTGACTCTGGAGCTGAACGACTACGTCCTAGCGGTTGATCTTCCAGAGGAAGCGGTCTCAGAGGGGACGGACTGTACCATGACAGGTTGGGGTGCTCTTTCAGAAACTGGCGATATCACAGATATCTTGCAAAAGGTATGATTATCAGGGGTTGCCTGAGATCACAGTGTTTAATCCATATATGTATAATAAAATTTCCTTAGTTCTAGATACATGAACCTTAAGGCTCTCTGGTATTTCACAAGGTTGTCATTCCGGTGATATCCAGAACACTCTGCAAGATCATATATGGTGATGGTGCTGTGAGCGATGGTATGATCTGTGCTGGACTTCTTGAAGGTGGGGCTGATGCATGCTATGGAGATAGAGGAGGACCCCTTCAATGCCAAGGCTTGATTCAAGGAATTTCATCTTGGGGATACGGATGTGCTGAACCCAGTTATCCTGGCGTATACACCAAAGTGGCAAATTATGTTGAATGGATCGGCCAGTTCATTGATAACTAATAACACGCCTATTTAAAAAATTTAAACGTGTATAGTAATACTACTATCTGAAATGCAAGGAAAAGCTTATACTCCATTCCACCTATAGAAATATCTTCACAAAACAAGTCTCCTACAGAACTGATTTCCTGCACATTCACAAAAAAATTCAGAGGATTTATAGATATACAGTACCATAATTCAGATATATTACCCATGAAACTGATGTATTCAATACTCGCCTGTAATATTCACTTCTAGTAGGGAGTAATATTAACAGAAATAATTTAAGACATGCCACATATATAGGTACAAAGACTGGGAGTCACTTAGCATAGCAGTATTGCCTGCTTTGCCTTCAACTGCACCCCTGATAACCGGTCAGTATATTCCAAGCTAAACGATTTACCATAAATTTAAAGTAAATTCTGAAAATCAAGCTATCTAAGTGACAACCTAACTTAAGTAACATATATTTTTAAAAAATGTGTAATTTTAGAAGGAACTATGGATCTGTGATGATTGTAAAATTATCTTTGTAAATTGTGATTATAAAATTATGTGATTAGGTGTAGTCTCTAGAATATATTCAGTAATACAATCAGGATATCATTTACATCCTTTTACACTGTCTATATTTACACTGCGGATACTTTTCACAATATTATTTTATCCAAAAGTGCATATTTTTATTATTTTCAAAACCTGCACTCCCCATCTCTGTTTCTCTCTATGTTTTCTTAGTGCCCAGGCCCGATGAGGGTATTTTTTTTGGGGGGGCGGCCCCGTCCTGGAGTCGCAAAAAAAAAAGAAAATAATAAAATCATCACCTGCACGACAGTTTGATAAACAGAAGCGCCGTTTTGTATCACAATCAGTCCCCATTCAAATGGAGGTGGACACAGACATTTTGAAGCTAGAGGATTGAAGCTGGGTGTCTTTCTTAGCGCCCCGTGATGGTCTCGTTCCAGCATTAGTTGCATCCCGACTCGCGCTCTCTACCGCAGAGCTTGAGGAATGAGGTCTTCAATTAATATACTATAAACTTCAAGATTCTAACCTGAAACTAATCATACATAGCTAATTTGAGCTTAATTTTAATATTGCTGTGGAGCTGTCCAAATTCTCTCTCTCTCTCTTTAACGCAATAAAGATCGTTACAACATATATTTCTTTAAACATTAAGTGCTAAGACGTCTCTTAATAACTGGGGGGAAAAAATTAACTTACTGTGCCACTCTTAGGATATAGTTTAAAAGGAAAAACCGAAATGAATGAATTTTTGGAAATTTTATATGTAGAGTTAAAACAACACTAATGATAATAATAATAATAATTAGGTAGAGAATCATGGTGCTATTTTTACAAAATAAAGCAAAGCGACGTACCAAAAGGACATATAATAATAATAATATCTTATAATTATCATTATTACTATTTCCATATACTGTACCTCCTAAAGCCATGATTCGAACCTGGGACCTGTTTGTACGGAGTGCACTGTGCCACTTCTACTGACGTTACTCAGATTTTTTTTTTTTTTATGGTTGTGACACCAGGACGGGACAAAAAAAAAAAGAAATCTGCCCTCATCAAGCCTGGGCACGAAGAAAACTAAAAGTGAAAAGAGACAGATGGAGAGTGTTGTGGCTTGTCAGATGTGAGATAATAAGACTTACAGAGGGAACGAAAGTAACTATTCAACTCTAAAGTTTTCACCTCTCTCCCGACCAGCCTGTGATTAGCCCACACATTTGACTCCCCTCCTAAATTGATACATTTAAAAATGCATCAAAATAATCTACTTCTTACTGTCTGTTATATTGCAGTCCGTGTCATATTCACAAAGAGTTTCTTACATGACGCAAGAAAGAAAACGGATGTCAATATTACTTCGTATATAAACATCCATCTAACCGCCTTCAGATGATGGTAAAAAAAAAAAATATAAAATAAAATAAATAAATAAATAAATGTGGTATGATTTTTTTTTATGAGTGTGACACCAAGACGAAAAAAACAAAAGTCTACCCTCATCGGGCCTGAGCACGAAGAAAACATTGAGAGAAACAGAGATGAGGAGAATTGTGACATGTACGATGTGAAGGGATAATAAGACATGTGTAACGAATATCCAAGAATATTCGGTATTAATGTAGGCACACATACTAGGCACAAGACCACAGACAAAACGTTGCTCTATTCAACATGCGGCACTAGAAACAGCAAAACTCAGCGCTAAAGCGGAATTCAGTATTACACCACTTTAGCCTCGGCCTACAGATTTCTATACGAATACGAGAAACGTAATCAGAAAAACGATTCATGGTTCTGAAGCGATCTGGGACGCACTACTCAGGGAGACTGGGACTATGGGGCCTCACATCTCGGCCAACCACTAAACTACCAGTACGTGCTAGTCGCGGCAGTGAAGTGCACCCTCTTACAACTGTTAAATTACATTCACCAGGAGTAAATACACATTTTAACGAATCTTAAACACATGGTAAGTTCACCATTAACGTTTAAAAATGCATTGGTCACGAAGTAACTGCATACACCGTCGAAGGGGAACGTCTAAGTTCATGATTGCCATATTACAATTATCAGGTACATAATATTATGTTTGACAGTTTATGAACTTGTCACTGGGATAACCTTGTTGAGAAATCTATGTGCAAACTTATGCGAGTGAAATGACACCACGACTTACAGTACAGAACTAGGACAGGTTCTGTATATATATACCAGGGGAAAACGTCATATAATTGCTATGCTGGTAATTTGAAGGTAAACAATGGATTGGAATGGCTCGAAATATTTATCCTGAAACACTTTACACATTCTTCTGTCGTCATATTTAGCTTTGCCTGGTAAAAACTACGTTCTCTTACTTTTTTTTTCCGTGAAATGATAAAGGGGAACAAATAATTAAGTAAAAACTTCATCTATTTAGGGGGAAATATATCTCCTTAGCGTACACGCTTTGAGACAATTTGCTGGGTGGGAGGGATAGAAGCTAGGCAGGCGCTAGGTGTACCAAGGCCACGAAGAAAATACAAGTAGCTTAGGGGAAAGAGCCCCATGGTCGTTACTCCCCGTCGGTTCTATTTTTGTTCTTGGTGATACTTATCATACTTGCCCCTAAAACTATGGATTGGACCGTTGTTTCTAAATAGGGAGAATAAAAAAAAAAAATTACGTATTTTATATATATATATATATATATATATATATATATATATATATATATATATATATATATATAAAGAGAGAGAGAGAGAGAGAGCTAAATGAAGGAAAATTTTTTTGTATTTAGTTTCCAGTGTTACCAAATATCGAATAATGTATTATATTAAGTAAGTATAATAGAGGCATTCCATTTTGCAGGAAACTAAATACCTGTATAAGGCTTTAATGCTTAAGTGTCTATATTATCTCTAGTATATCACTGACAGACCGATAAAATGGTCTTAGATTGAAGGGGGGGGGATCAGTGACGGGAGTATCACAATGAGAGATGCTCAGCCCCCTAACCATTATTTCATGATGATACGCCTCTGGTGAAGGGGGGGGGGTTCACTGACTTTTCCTGATGTTATAATTCCCCTTTTATGTATAATGATAGATAGTTTATATAGCGGTTACCTGCATTTATTTCTTTTTTTTTAATGAGTGACACTGGGAGGGGCAAAGAAAGTTGCCCAAATCGGGCCCGAGAACCAGGAAAATTTAAGAAAAGGAAAAAGAAACAGATGGGGAGTGTTGTAACTTGTCAGATGTGAAGGGATAACAAGAGATGATTAACACGTACGCCAGAATGGGAACTGTTGTTACTTCATTCAGAGACGAACCATTAACTGGGGTGTAAATAGTGATATTGGCATACATTGTTCCCTGTAATATACTGAGGAACATGTCCTGGTACCATTCATAAGACTACGACACATTAATAATAATAATAATAATAATAATAATAAACTTTATTTCCATTTCAATACAATGGGTATTCGTCAGCCAGGGCAAGCCCCAACCCCCCACTGTGGTGTCCAACCACAGCAGTTCCTGCCAGTAAACAGCTTAAACTCTCGGTCTTGGACGGGAACCGATCTTTCGACCTCATGAATGCGAAGCCAGCGCGTTACCACTGTACTAGCCAGCATTTACTGTTTCCTCATTTTGCGAATTCCAGTTATCAACTATTCTTTCACAAGAAAGTACTTCTTATCCTGAAAAGTGTTCTTAAAAAGCTAGAAACCAAGACCTCTAGTTCTAGAGCTACCCATACCAGAGCATCGCTCCTTATCCACTCTATCAACACCTTGAAGAAATTTAAAAACTTTTACTACATTCTCGTTTTTTCGTCTAGCTTCGAGTGATGGTAAGTGTAACCCCTTCAGCCTCTCCTATGTCACCAGCTTTGCTGCATGTCTATAAAGTTACTCCATCTTATTTACATATTTTTTTCCTGTGGGGATTCCAAAAGGGTGCTGCATATTAAAAGTTTTTTTCTATTCTGAGAGGATATTTTTTGCATGAGCATATCTGACCAAATAAAAATAATCATTCTGCCATTTATCGTCTACCATAGCCTTTTTATAGTGACATGTGACATTAGTTAATAGAAATACTGGCTCTTTAAAAACTACGGTGCTCCTTAAATATGTCATTAAAAAAAAAATACTTTTAATACGAATCATGATGAACATTTAATTTTTTTTATTAGTTTAAAAAAAATTACATTTTGATATGAATCATGCTGAACATTTAACATTTTTTATTAGTTTTTAATGCAATTAATGGTCACTGGAATTTAATTAATCCAACTTATTTATAGGAAAAAAAATGTGTTCCGTAAACAAAAAAAAATATTGAGTAGTAAGGTATAAGTAGTACTACATTAACCAATTGAATATAAAATACAATATTGCACGGAACATTCATTTAGAGAAAAGTGACAGTGTAGCTCAAAGACAATCACACGCGAAAGAGTGTTTAAAACATTCATTTCTGATCCTCAGGATGATGTCTTTAACAATCGAATGAATATGATATCCTTATTTTGAAGCATCGCTGACGAATTCACTTCATACATATTACAGTCATGCCGAGAATTCAATATCATGCACGTTTAATATCAAAACTTCAGCTATTAAAAAAAAAGCAAAAAGAAAATAGTCACTATAAAAAAAATCAGTATGCCCTGCAATTATGACATATAGGTATGTGAAAGAAACTTGTGCCTTACTCAAGTCTTATGGCTCCCCATTTAAAAAAATTAAATCAAATCTTGACATAAGTTCGATAAGTCAGATATCAATGATCTTAGACATATGTTCTTCACAAATGTGTCAGTTCTCTCTTCTAGATGTTTGACAACTAACATTCAAACTAGTAGGTGTTTAACAGTACAATATTTCAAAGTCTTGTAAAAGCCCCTACTAAGTCAAATGTGAGGACATTTAGAGTGAGTCTACTTTAAGTTTTGAATAGAAAGCCAGCAGCAGGAAGTCTCTGTTTGGGTAAGGTTAAATTTTTTTTTATGAACAGTAATGCACTCATAATGACCATTATCTTATCCAACTCATTCTTTCTTAGTTATTTGAATTTGTGTTAAAATTAAATACAGAATATTCAGTACTGCCTCCAGGCATATTCTCATTACTGAATCAACCGTATTGAAGCCAACTAAAAAAGCTAAATACTTACAAGGATAATTCAGTGTACTATGGTGGCCATGGAAGATAGTACAGAGGGTCCCCGATATTTGTTGCCCCACTTTTCATCGTTAACATTTTGAGGCAACAACGAAAAATTTTGTCTTTTCTTTTTCAGTCTCGATATAATGGTCCCAATTAGCAAAGAATATCGGGGACCCCTTGTATCATAGGCCAATCCTGTTAATACTCGGCCAATTGCTTTATCATGAGAGTATGTCTTTCCTAGTTATCAATAAATGGACAAGATTAATATGCAAACAACATCCAACTTGCATTACAGATAGTGCTTGTACAATAAAATTTTATCACCATCAACAGGATATGGACAGCATTGATGCCTGTAGTATATGCTTCGAAAAGTACAACGAAGAGTGCCTGAGGCCACATTCACTTCCGTGTGGACATAGCTGCTGTGCCTCCTGTCTCGACAAGAATATTAAAAATGGTGAACTGGAATGCCCGTACTGTAAACAAGTCTACAAAGCTTCAAAAGCGACTGATTTTCCAATAAATTATACAGTTGAGTCGATTATTTCGAGTTTGAGAAAAACACAGCTAAATGAATCTTTTGAAAATCCTTTGAAGAGTGAGGACTATCAGCAGTGTCATGGATCCAATGCAAGTGCTAAATGGCAAGCTCTAATCAAAGAACAGAGGAATAATCTCAAAAGCCTCCTTAATGACAGTGGAAGTATGGTATCTGAAATAAAAAAATACTTAGAGTTCTTACAAACGAGAAAGGCTGAACATAATTCTCTACTTGTTAATATCTACCTGTTAGCCACACTGAACGAAGACATAGTAAAAGAACTCACAATTGAAGAGGAAAGGCTTGAGGAGCTTATGAAAGAACAAGAGGAAAATAGGGAGATAGCTCTGAGTAAACTTGGGATTTATCAGAATGTTACTAGCACAAGTGACGCAGGAATGGTAAGCGAAGACCTTGAAAACTACAATCAAATACTGAGAGCCTGGATAGGTAGATGCGAACAGTTACCAAATCCTTTAGTACTTAAAAATTCTGAGACAGTAAGTAACAGTTTAGAATTCAAAAATTATATTTGTTTTAAATTGTAATGCTGTTTTGAAAAAGAGCAATTCAGAACACAAACTAGATAGATAAATAAGCATAAAAGTAGATGGATCAAGATTCGTGGCTGGATATCACAAACGGTAATTTAACGTCTTTAACTCTTAATACTATTGTTCTCTAAAGAAACAGCCTCTTGTTATATCAAATTAATTATAAAGGATAATCAACTTATCATAATTAATATTCTTTCTCTCACTTTTACTATTGTGAGTAGACATATTGGAATAACGTTGATACAGCGATCAAAACTTTTAAACAATATACAGTACGTATCTTTTTAAATTTCATATTGGCAGTAAATCAAAATAAAAGAAAATTTTAACTCCTTGCAGCTCAAGACATATACAGAAAGTGCTGTTGACAAAGTTCCTGAAATAGAATTGCTTGAAGTAGCTCCAGCAGATGTCTGTCTGTTGGAGCCATCTTTAAACATAATGGAGAAACTGACACGAATTAAGGATGTACAAATACTCAAGGTAAGAGCTAAGGAATATCCAACCCATCCCTTGGAAATGCAATAATTTTGTTAATATATTTTATCTTCATTATAAAAACGACTTATTGCTGCACTGCTAAGGCTGTCAAATGTAACAATGAAATAACGAAAGTTAGAAGTAACAAGGAGTTAATGTGTACAATGAAAATGAGAAACCTGTCTGAATGGAAATCAACTTAAAGAAATCAAGTAATCCATACGCTTGACAAGAGTCGGAGCAGTGAACGAAAACCTATCAGTAGAGGGAAAGTGAGACATCAGTACCATCACTTTTTGGATTATCTAATCCACTGCTAAACACTTTTTTTTAATCCACTGCTAAACACTTTTTTTTTAAGTAAATGTGACACCAGGACAGGTGAAGAATATTGCCCTCATCAGGCCTGAGCATGATGAAACATAAGGCAAAGAAAAACAGAGATGGGGAGTATTGTGACTTATTGATGTGAGGGGATAATAAGAGATGTGTAACGAATATTCAAGAATATTGTGTAGATGTAAGCATAGAAAAGGATCCCTAACTGAAGGAAGACTTAATATCGAGCTGTCCAGGACAGGATAATCTTATACACTACTAAAGGAAGTGCTTATGCACGAGAAATGTTTTGTGCTCCTTGCAGTAGTCAATGGATACAACCAACCAACTAAGCAGAATTCCATCTTCTATAATACCTATAAAATATAAAGAGCAGGGAAACATAAAACATCAAGAGATATTTGAGAACATTTGTTAGACATAGGAATTAATAATATTTATTATCTTCATCAGAATAGGAATTAATATTTACTTTCTTCATCAGAACAGACATTAATAATATATATTGTCTTCATCAGAATAAATTTTAATAAGAAAGTTCTAGGGTGTGAAAGCAAAACTTGGAATACCTCTTTTTCAAAAACATGAGACGACTTACGAGCTGTCATATTACACTCAACCCTCGATTTAACGGACTAACGGGGGAACCCTGGTCTGATATATCCAATATTCCATTAAATCCAGCAGAGTGGAGGGTTTAGTGGCAAAATTCCTTTATGAAGAGAAGAGGGATTATACTTGTAATGAAGCACTAAATAAGCACAACATCCAATCTGATTATGTAAAATACCTGTACACTCTATATATTTTAAATTCAAGATTTTTATTTTTGTTTTTGTGTGTTAGAGAGAGAGATGAAAAGTTATTTGTTCTACCATCTCACAATAATAATAATAATAATACATATGATGAGAGAGAGAGACTACCATAGTAGTGTTGACATTATATACTATTTCATTTATGATACCAAAAAAGGTGCTGGGATTACTGTGCTGAAAATATTCTATCATTAACAACGAATCTATATGGTGATGACATATCATTAACGTAGAAAAATACACTAGCACTTTTTTTTTCTAATTTCTGTATTGTTCATTTTAGGCTATCATTTAATTTTTTATCTATGTTTTAGGTTGGCGATAGAGTCATACGAGGAAGAGACTGGAAGTGGGGGAGTCAGGATGGCCATTCACCAAGCAAGGGAACCGTTATTAGAGATCAAGGAAATGGTTGGCTAAAAGTAAAATGGGATTATGGTTCAGAAAATGCTTACCGCATGGGTGCCGAAGGATGTTTCGATCTGAAACTAGTAGTTGCCTAATTAATTTACAGAAGTGTTGTTAGTACAGCTGAGACGTCATTTGACATATGGGAAATAGCTGGCCTAAAGTAAAATGGGACCATGGATCAGAAAATGCCTACTGCATGAATGCTGAAGGATGTTTTGATCTGAAACTAGTGCAGGGGGTCCTTGATTTACAACAGGGTTCCGTTCCTAACAGCTGTCATACCCTGGTTTTCATCGTAAGTCGGAAATTGCCTAAATTCGAATCTAGGCCCCACCAATACTAAAAATAAAGAATTTAAAGCATAGAAACATAATCTTAGTAACCAAAGTTTTTACAAAAGCTTTCGCTCATATAGTATTAGCAAATGCACACAATATCTGAAGTTGTATAGTATTTTAATCAAAAATTTCTGTAGAGAAAATTTCCAGTTTTATATAACAATATGAATATGAACATAGTGATAAACAAAACACAATGTCCAGCATATCATCAACGTCGCATCAGTACACCTCATAGTGAGGACTTTCTATGAATTTTACACACAATAACTGCTTTTAACCACTATCCCTAAATCACCAGCAGTCATATAAAATGATACAGTGACATAACAAGGAATCACTTACAACTTAAGTAGCTTACTTTAAAAGTTTCAACAGAAGTATAGTTCTGTATAGAGACCCTCAGCTTAAATTTCGTACCAACAAACCCCTGTACATAGGAGGGGTCAACCAACTCTAAAAATATGGACTCTTCCTGATTTAGCTCAAGGCCTATTCTTATTTACTTTGTATAACTTCCTGCTTTCAAGTACAGTACCTCAATTATTAAATAATCAGCAGTACATAATCTCGATTTTGTGGCTGGGATGCAGGATTACCATCTATACAATAATACCAAGTAATGTATGCCACTACATGGTTGTCCAGTTTACTACACTAAGCATGTTCTGGTATATTTAAAAAAAAAAAAAAGCATTGGCATAAATTTTAATTTAAATTTCACAAGTAATTCAAACAGATGCAGTGTATATTTTTAATAAAATGGCTAATTCTTTTAAAAACTTAGCAAGAGATAGAGCACATCAAAGACTGCGGAATATGTTGTAAACAGTATGTTTATAAAGTGAGACCCCGTTGCCTTCCATGTGGTCATAGCTATTGCGCAAGCTGCCTTAACAGCATAATTACAAATATGGCATGGAGATGATGATTCATAAGTTTAGGAAAAAGCAAATATAAAAAATGTAACTGAAACCCAGGTGGAGGTTACTAATAGTCATAAATCTTAGTTAGACAAAGTAAACTTTATATTATTGCGAGTCTGAAAAGTTCATGAAAATCGGCCAGGAAATGGAATCTGATCTGCAAGAGTATAAGGACTTTCTAGATCTCAGCAAAGCCAAGCATCAAGAATTACTTTCCGAGATCCTTAGCGTAGCCAACCAACACGAAGTAATCTCTAAGTGCCTTGATGCTGAGAGCAAGACTGGATGATCTGATGAGGAAGGGAAAAGAATTCAGGAAAGCTGTGCCAGTAAACTTTCTGAGCATGTGAATGCAACAAGTAAAATGACAATTGCATCTGTATCTCACGCGATGGAAGACTGTAAATACAAATTCTAGAAGACTGAAGGAACAAATGTCAAACGAAGCTGCCCAATGCACAACTTATCCGGAAATCTAACATTGGTATAGACTTTTCTTCTCAATAATTAGGATATCAATGAGTACTATGATAAATTGAAAAAAATATGAATACAGTATATGGGAAAGTATTCTTTTTCTAAGCCTACAGCCACACTGAATATTCTTCGATATTAAGTTCATATCTTTTGTTATCCCTTCACATCTGACAAGTCATTACACTTTCCATCTCTGTTTCTCTTTAGGTATTCTTCGCGCCCAGGCCCGATGAGGGCTGTTTCATTTTATTATAATTGGCCTGTCCTGGTTTCACAATCATTTAAAAAAAAAAATTAAATATATATATATATATATATATATATATATATATATATATATATATATATATATATATATATATATATATATATATAAAACAGTCTGCTGGACAGACAGAATAATTCTAAACATAACCAAAAACTAAATTATATCTTATTTTTAGATTTAAAAAGACTTTCAATAATCAACTTCGTTGATGACGAAAATGGTTTCAACAAAATGTTTACACGTTTAATATTATTCCATATTCTTTTTTGATTGCTTAACTTGATATGGATACAAGGCCTTGATGAATGCCTTCACAATGCACTGCATGCATAACCTAGCTGATCCAGCTTTTGAAAGCACTTAAGAAGGTGTACAGTAGAAGGAAAGGGATGGTAAAACTTACAAACTTGTTGATAATACTCATAGGATTATATAAAACACGTGCCAAAAACCTAGTGAGAACGAAGAAGACTGTAGAAGTCTGTGTACTATCCTCTTGTGAGGTAAATAGTAAATTGTTAATCAATGTGTAAATACAACAGACGGTTTTACATCACGGAATCACTTTTTCCACCACGGGCTAGGACGGTTGCCTTCTTGCGAAGGACTTGTTTTGGCAGATGTAATCGTTACCCTGAGTGCATGCCCTTACTAATCTCAGACTGTGGCGGGTCACGAACCCTTGACCTGCCACCTGAGAGTCGCAGTCGCTACCGCTTTGCCACGGTGACTACAATGTGTAAATATAATAAAACTATTAAAAAAAAAAAAATTCCCCTTATGATCAGCCTGATTCTTTTTATCCAGCTTGAAAATAAAAAAAAAAAAAATCATCAACTAGGAGTGCATACGAAATCGAATTACTAGAAGAGAACTCGCTTGAACCAGATTATTATGATTTTCCTTTAAGCATAATGATGGAAGTGGAACACATAAAAATGATTCCCAAAGTTGGAAGTAAACTTAAATAACCTTTGTACTACTGGCTAGCCAATCAATTTCTTACTAACAATTACTGAAATTTAGATGTAAGTTTCAATGCACTTTATATTATTGACAAGCCAGTCAGTTTCATGTTATAGAAACTACTAGCAATTAAATAAGTTTTTTATTTAAGTTTCAAAGCATTTTGTATAATTGGCTAGCCGATAAGTTTTATGTTATAAAAGACAAAGTTTGGTGTATGTTTAAATGTATTTAGTGTTACTGGCTAGCCAATCAAATTCATGTTTTAGAAATTACTGACAATGATACAAAATTTTATCATTCTAATTGTTCCAGAAAATAGTTTCTGGTAGTAAATGTCGGGTTACTGATGACTTTTAATGTTGACTATATTTGATAATGTTATTTGCAGGCAAGAGACAGAGTTTTACGAGGAGTAGACAGGTGTTAGAGCACTAATGATAATAAAAGGTGAAGGTACAGAGATCAAGGCATATGCTAGAGACAGGATTTTTGTAAAATGGAACAATGGAATCATAGGCAACTATCGAATGTAATATGAAGGTTAATAAGATCTGGTTTTTGGGAGGGGTAAAGTGTCTTTAGCAATAATGAATACAATGACAAATCACACTGTATACCATATGAAGACTTAAATTAGTCAGCAAAGGCTTAAGCAGTGCATACATTGCATAAATTTAATAAAGGTACAAAATAAAAGGCTCTAATTACACTTGCTTATAATGTGTCATGAAAAATATGTAAATTATCCCAAAAGTTAACATATTTACTCATTGTAATAACTCAACAAGTAAAAATTCAATCTTGTATCTCTACTTAGGCCTTTTTTTACTATTAGATCCAATATAGAAATTACTTATTTTCCATGAAAATTTTGATTGTGGGTATCTCTTTATGAAAACTTGTAAATCAAACAAGCTAAAATTACACATGATATTTTGAAATTCCTAAGTACCATTTCCAGGAAAATTTTACTCGTTCAAGAGATTTGGTTTCAAATTTGAAGAGTTCCAATTAAATTACAGTACTGTATATTCTAATTAGATTATTATGATTGCAACTGTGATGACACATGATAGTTCCAATGAGATGCTTCGAAATATTTTTATAGAAATACATTAAGAAGCAATTTTTTCTGTATATCCTACAGTACAGACAGTCTTCCCTCATTTAGCCTAAAGTACTCAATAAAATGTTCCACTATTAACTATACACATCAAAATGTGTAAACTTTTTTAGGCGAGATACGATACGAGATATGCCAATAAACCACGGCATCTCCCCATGTGAATCTGGGGAGGAAATGCAGTACAAATCTCTTAAAGCAGTTGAAATTAGAACATCCTGAATGAATGCCAGATACAATAAGTTTTGAGCTTAATAATCCAAGAAGTTTTAATAAAATGAAAGAAAGAAATTAAACTGATATCTTTCAAAAGTATAACAAATAAACATCCTCAATATATCCATTCTTGAAGACTACTGTCAAAAACCTCTGCAACTATTGTGAAGCCTCTATATTTTGCTGACTTACAGTGATTATGTAAACTAAAACATATAGGTAAAACTTCGCGACAGGTTGGGAAACCTTAGTTACAAGATATTACAATACTGTATTTCCAAATGAAGAATTAACTTTGATGATAGGAAAATGAAAGGATATGGAATATAGTCATATAAGAGTGAGCAGATTATCGGAGTATGGTGATATGCAATATTAGTCAACTAAAAAGGTTAGCTGCTGCTAGTGGGAATGATGTTATAATTGTAAAATAACAAGCACTTTACCATATACAGTATGAGTAAAATTGGAGAGAGAGTGAGAGATACCATGCACTTTTAATAGTTGTTCATATGCTTGAAAATAATATAAAAATAAACATGAATATAAACTGAATACGAATTTACATTTTAAGTGTTGGGTATACACTGAATATAGGATACTGTACAGATCATTAGGGCTGCAAAGTTCATGATAACACAACCAATAAAGTATAATATCTTTTAGCTTTTATGTATTCAGTAATGTACAAGTTGGTACACAACCTTTTGCTAGAAAGATAGGAAGAAAAACATGCACTGAACATTTCTGTTATTTTCTCTGTTCTTCATAGCCTAATATACTTGCTTAACTCTACCCTTACTACACAATGAGAGCCCAGTCATCAACGGATGAAAAGTATGTACTTAAAAAAAAAATGCTGATGTGAGAGAGGTAAAGGAAGAGCTCGCCCAGAGTTTTAGAATGATAAACACAATTATATCACCAAAAGTACTCAATCAGCGACGATTTGTAAGTGAGCAGAGATAAATCGGAGATGAAAGGGATGAATTTGTAAAAAAAAATAATAATAATAATATCATATTAAAAATGGCTAGATTTCCAAAGTCAATGAAAGCTAAAGGCGAAGAAAAGCGTAAAGGTCTTAGTTTCTTGACAAGTATTGCATACTTTTACTAATATAAGGAAAACATTTCTATGAAATTCAAATATCTATAACACGTTCAGCACACAAAATAAGCCATAACTGACACGTTAGCCGGTATTTTTTTTTTCTACAGTTGCGTCCATTTCAATTTGGAGGTGAAAAATACATTTTTCCTATGGCTTCTGTTATGAACGAATATGACCTTGAAAACTAACTTAAACCAATATAAAATATTGTGATTTAATCACAGGGTAACAGTCATAAATTACTGTTTTAGGTTGTAAGGATAGGTTTTTCATTTCATCCTTATTCAATACACATCAGAAACCACCGGAAAATTATAATTTTCGGCTCCAACTTGAGAAGGGTGCAACTGTAAAAATCTACCCATTTGCCGACATCTCAATCAACAGCAAAAGGCTAGGTTGAGTCAGGTTAAGTTTGGTTAAAATTTGTGCTTGGCCTTTATCCTCAAATTCTAACTCAACATAACCTTGCTTGACCAGTTAAGATTCGCTTTATGCATCCCTTCAATTTTTCAACAAAATTTATTTCTCGTGTTTTGAATTAATCTGATAATTATAATTCTCGGAAATCCTTATTTTTAGTGTTAGAACACCAGTGGGTAATTAAAACACTCAAATCTATTTAATTCTGGCAGCCTTCCAAATCTTCATTGGGTAAATCTGGGTGTTTTTCTTACAGCAGAGCAGTCCAATGGACGGGGTGCATAAAACGAATCTTAACCACTTATCCTAACCTAATCTTAAAAATAACATAACTTACCCGATCATGCGGAGTTTTGCCATTTGTTAACTTCTGCTGGGCCTTTCACCACTGTTAATTAAGCACACATCACACACACTATCACAGAAACACTAACAAGATAATGTGACCGATAATAAAATCACAGGAAAATGAGTCAGGCAAAAATTCACAAGTTAAATTAGACTTTTATCCTGTTACAGTTTCACCTGGATGCTAAGGACACATATTAAGAGTTCCGCCAAATGTAAACAAGGAACTTTCTGGATGGTTCTTTTTTCTCTTTAATTTTTGATTCTATAAAATATATTTGTTAGTATACATATAATGGCAATAAAAAAAATTTCACATGCTCGATATATATATATATATATATATATATATATATATATATATATATATATATATATATATATATATATATATAACACTGAACTGTTGACATACAGTCTAAAATGGAAGGAAAAACCCATTAAATAAAACAACGAAATTATATATATATATATAAAAAGTACTTATTAATTTCGTGACCTAAACTGGTCACCTTCTCAAAGTACAATGGCCATTGTGCTTTGACAAGGTGACCAGTTTAGGTCACGAAATTAATAAGTACTTTTTATATATATATGATTTCATTGTTTTATTTAAAGGGTTTTTCCTTCTATATATATATATATATATATATATATATATATATATATATATATATATATATATATATATATATATATATATATCGTTATTTTTGTCATTTCTTGTTTGGTGTTTATGATTTTGAGCATAAATGGCTCTTTTTTTCACATTTATATGTATTAAAGAAATTATGTTCTCACCGAATTTGAGATTAACATATTCTAATGTTAATGACTTATTGGATTTTTTTTTTTCATTGAGGGTATTATTTCTTATGGTTAGACCTGTCATAGTATCTTTAATTTTGAATTCCTTGAGGTCTCCTAAGTCCTTTTGATTTTTTACTTCCTCTGTCATTGTTACTTTATACATTCACATGTGCTTGAGAAAGGGTCCAATTAGGACCTAAAATACAGAGTTATTTTGTATGTGTTGTTTCACTGATGGGCTTCCTTACCATTTAGTGCTGCATGCTAACAGTTTGTGCTAATTTATATATATATATATATATATATATATATATATATATATATATATATATATATATATATATATATATATATATATATATATATATATATATATATACACAGTATACTGTATATACACAGGGGGTCCTTGGTTTACGACATTTTGAAGTATCTGACATAAAGTATTAATAGATAATTTTTTCAACCTACATGGTTTGCATCATAAATACGAACTTTGCACGCTGCACAGTCTGTTGAGCATGGTTGAAGAATACAACATCACACAGTTAATGAAAATACTTGTTTGTTTATGTGTATTTGGTTATGTGAAAAACCTAATTTAAATTTATTTACAAAATTACGAAATACATAGTCGTATATATGATCTTCATGCGGAATAGTTTGTTGAGTGTGGCAGCATCAACGGTGTATCCCAGTGAGCCTCATCTGCTATCACAAAAAGCGATGGTAATTCTTGTAAAAGAAGATGGCAAATTACACCAAAACTTATATATATGATGCTTATGCAGGCTAATGTTGAAATGTTGTTAAAATGGACACAGATGAAGCATACTTGATACCATGCCCAAACATGCTATCACAAACCATAATGGATATTTTTGTAAAAGAAAAGAGCCAATTCCAGCAAACTGTCTGCTTTTGACATTGGTATATATTTGATGCATATATAAGTCTTTCACAAGAAGGCAACTGTAATAGCCCTTGGTAGAAAAGAGAGCCCGTGACGTCTAACTGAATCAATCTATCAATTAATCATCATCATCATCATATATATATATATATATATATATATATATATATATATATATATATATATATATATATATATATATATATATATATATATATATATATATATATATATATATATATATATATATATATATATATATATATATATATATATATATATATATATATATATATATATATATATATATATATATATATATATATATATATATATATATATATATATATATATATATATATATATATATATATATATATATATATATATATATATATATATATATATATATATATATATATATATATATATATATATATATATATATATATATATATATATATATATATATATATATATATATATATATATATATATATA
>JAXCGZ010017410.1:32500-70043 GCA_037179515.1 Halocaridina rubra | reverse complement strand
CTAATGGCTTAATGACAAATTCGTAATAATAATAATAATAATAATAATATTAATAATAATAATAATAATAATAATAATAATAATCTCCACAATCATCATCAAAGGAAAATTATTGTCAACAATAATAATATCTGAGAAGAATTTTTGGAATAGACATCATGAAAGTAATGCAGAGGTATATTAAAATCCAACAGAAAACTGAATATTCAATACACATCTTTTATAATCCCTTCACATCTGACAGGTCATTACACTCTCCATCTCTGTTTCTCTTTACATTATGTATTCTTCGTGCCCAGGCCTGATAAAGGCTGTTTTATTTTATTATTTTTTGGCCCGTCCTGGTGTCACAATCATTTTTTTTTTTTTAATATGGTGCTCCTTCGCAGTTTTTCACCTATCGCGGTCGGTCCCGGAATAGAACCCCCGCAATAAACGAGGGAACACTGTACAAATGACAAAAATCTTTGCCATAATATATGATAAAGTAATGTCATTTGGACAACAAGTCAAAACCATTAACAACAAAATGACATCAAGGCTTAATGCCCCATACAATATTTGGATATAACAAAGAAAACACAACCATAGTATACAAACAACATATACACTCTGTGATAGAATATGCAAGCTCTGTTTGAGCTCCTAACCTCATTACAACACCCCAAAACATCCTACAGTCATAAAAAACAAAGCTCTATCAATTTTCACATTGTACAGCTACTATACCTACTGACCATTTATACCAAAGTCCTCAAAGTCAAAAACCATATTGACATGAAAAGCATACAAACAGTTGCTAGAGCCTCCATAATCCAAATCCACTGACTACATTACATGGCAGAACACACACATATACACACACACACACCAAGGATTATTAAAATAACACCTAGGAGATGTTATGTCAGACGTTAAATCTTCCCACTTGCCAACCCAAGACCATTTAGCCTCCACAATCATAACCATTTACAATTAATTTGCCATTTTGTCCAGTCATTCAATGACAATAGCACAGCTGCACATGGTTGCCAAGTGTTGCAGTACTCATATGGCAACAATGAGTGTGATTTATGGCATTTTCTGGCAAACTATTTTTGAAAAATGGCAGTTATGGCAACTACAAAATTAATAGAAAACTGGAAATGAACCATATCATTGGCATACTTTATTCAAGAAAATAAAAAAAGCGGTGTTTTGATATTTACAAAAATTAATATAGAACTGAAAACTAACCATACATTCTACATGGTTTTTTTACATATCAAACACACCTAGACAACAATTTCTCTAAACATTCAGTCAATATTTGGAGTGCTTCTTCAGCTTCATTGTTGTCCTGTTCCTCAAGCTGACTCGTAGTCATACATATTGAAATATCTCAGTATCTCTTCTGGAGCAAAAATATCTTTGGAACAGGCATAGTTCAACATTAAATGTAATTTTATCATTATAGTGCTCTTTAAGTTTGTTTTCCATTTCATTTTTAATTTTGGTCCTAACTAAAACAGCCTGACTGAAGATTGTTTCAACTATTGCATATGATATAGTTAAACATAACTTAGTTAACACTGACTTTGCTAGATTTCTAAAACGGTACACACCACTTGCATATTTGAAATTATACACACAGCATCATATTCTATCAGATTTTTAAGGTCAGGTTTAGTCCTTGAACTTGTCCAGACAAACAAATTGATAATGTACTCCTTTTCATGTCTGTAGAGATAAAGTCTTCCAGCTTCAGTTCATGAAACTTAACACTTCTACTCTGGGAGAGAAGAACATCTTAATGAAATCTTTGTAATACATCAAGAAACCTGAATTTCTTAGGCAGCCCCTCAGTTACTTAATTTACAGCTGTCTTCAAAAACTTCAGGCATCAATATTATATGTAAAGTGCCTGTTTACCAGAAAATTTTCCTTCTGACAGTTTCTTGTAATATTTAGCTCCAAAAAAGATGACTGCCATAGGTAAAAAATGTACGTCTTCAACCAGTTCATGCACTCTTACTAATTCCTCTCTACATATTCTACTCTTTAATGAAATGTAAATATTATTAAAGTCCTTCAACAAATGACATTGATCAGCATTTGTTTGGTGAAAGGAAGCATTAATTTGCTCAAATTCATTTATCAAGGGAAGTTAAATATCAAATACAGATCATTTGACATGTCATGTAGCATATTAAAAAATATTTTGCTGCTGTAGTTTTTAGTATACCCAACAGACCTAATATTTCCTGAGTTCATCCCTATTAGTCATAACTGCGCAAACAGTTTTCACATTTACCAACCACATAGTCTCTGATGGACTGAGAAGCTAAGAAGGATGCAAGTCAAGAACCAGTTCAGCATAGTCACTCCTTCTCTCAGAGCTAACTTTACACCACTGTAAAAAGGGAATTCATCAAAAGCATACTTTCCACACAGACTTAAACATTTAAGTTGAATACAATAAAGAAAATGTTCTCTTATCTTAGTGTACACAGCTATGAATTCCACATAGATTAGTTGCATCATCTGTAACTAGCACTATAATATTAAGTGGGACCTTGTTTTCAAAATATAAGATTTATTTGTCTGAAGAGTGAAGATACTGTATATGAGCAGTATTGTCAGGAAGTTTATTACAACTGATGAAATCCCTTTAAAATACCTTGCACACATACTGGCAATTTCTGGTAAAGAAAATGGCAAACCAGATGCAAATTAAGGCATTTTTACGCCATCAATTACTGTGCCATACAAAAATGCACATTTTTCTGGAAACCTGAATTTTCTGGCAAACTGCCATGGCATGACCTGGCAACCTACTAAGTTGCATGCACATCCATCCTTCTGAATCCTCTTTTCCCAGTGAGGAAAGAGTCCACCTGGCCAGGCTGTGATGAAGCCTGTCCAAAATGTGACAAGTGACTTCATACAAACAAATACAGTATGCAAGACTGTACTTCACATAACCAATTTCACCTACAACACAGCTCTGTGGGAAAGCCCAGGATCAGCTATGGCCTTCCTTTGAGGTTTGGGGTTATTTAAGACAGGCAGCCAATGGAAAGCCAACAACAACTACCTTCACCATTTACTATAACTTTACTATAGGTATATAATCATTGTCTTCAGATATTAAAGTAATCTATCAAACTCTTTTCACAATACCTACAGCATTCAAAGTCCTTAAGCTATATGCTATAATAAGAATTCCCTGCAGCTGCAATATTGCAACTTATTTCAATAATTCTAATCATAGTTGTTTCTCTTATCACTTGCTATTATGCATATATTCTATAGAGATAAGACTTTCAACAAAGTAATATTTAAATACTTATCATTCTTTGGCCATTAATCATAAGTGATTTCTTTAGAGGAATACATGAACAGATTGTGTATACTGTAGGTCCTCGTATAACGTTGTTGAGTTACATCGTTTCGCTGTTATGTCAGAGGCTAATAAATAATTAATAAATTATAAATAAATTACTTTTTTTACCTACCTGGTTAGGGCGGTAAATTCAAACTGCGCCACAGCAGTATGTGACCCCGGCAGACAAATACACAGCTAGTAGCACTGCTGTACAGTAATCCCTCGTTCTATCGCGGATTCACTATATCGCGGAGTTTTTTTGGGCAATACAGGTTTTTTTTTTTTTTTTTTTTTTTTTGCGACACCAGGATGGGCCAAAAAATTATAAAATAAAACAGCCTTTATCAGGCTGTAAAGAGAAACAGAGATGGAGAGTGTAATGACCTGTCAGATGTGAAGGGATTATAAAAGATGTGTAATGAATATCAAGCTCTCTGCTAGGTTTTAAAATACCTCTGCATTACTTTCATGATGTCTATTCCAATAATTCTCCTTAGATATTATTATTATTATTATTATTATTATTATTATTATTGGCAACAATAATTTTCCTTTGATGATGATTGTGGAGATTATCATCATCATCATCATCATCATTATTATTATTATTATTATTATTAGGGGCTCATCATTGTTTGTACATCTGTTGGTTTATGTACATTAATAACTGTGTACAGTGCCCCTCCCTAGTTGGATGGGACAAAGGGAGAGTGGGGGGTTGGGTAGAATAGAATGTTGGAGAGAGGGAGAGAGAGATATCTTTAATTAACTCTTGTTCATTCAACCAAAACTACATTATTTATTGTAAAAATAATGGTTTAATTACAAATTCGTAATAATAATGATAATAAAAATAATAATAATAATAATAATAATAATTATAATAATAATAATAATAATAATAATAATAATCATCATCAAAGGAAAATTATTGTTAAAAATAATAATAATAATAATAATAATAATAATAATAATAATAATAACAATAATAATAATATCTAAGGAGAATTTTTGGAATAGACATCATAAAAGTAATGCAGAGGTATATTAAAACCCTGCAGAGAGCTGGATATTCATTACACATCTTTTATAATCCCTTCACATCTGACAGGTCATTACAAGGGTGATAATTAATAGTTTTAAAAATTCATGATTAAACTAGAACTCGTAATGGGTAATGGATTTAAGCTTGATAAATTTAGGCTCAGAAGTGAAATTGGTGAAAATTGGCTTGGTAATACCGTAGATTAATAGTAGGATAATAAATGCCAATACATATGCAGTATATATATATATATATATATATATATATATATATATATATATATATATATATATATATATATATATATATATATATATATATATATATACAGTGATTCCTTGTTTATTGCGAGGGTTAGGTTCCGGGACCCGTCGCGATAGGTGAATTTTCGGGAAGTAGGAACACATTTTTTTTTTTTTTATTGTGACACCAGAATGGACCATAAAATGATAAAATAAAACAGCTTTTATCAGGCTGGAAAGAGAAATAGATGGAGAGTGTAATGACCTGTCAGATGTGAAGGGATTATAAAAGATGTATAATGAATATCCAGCTCTCTGGTGGGTTTTAATATACCTCTGCATTACTCTCATGATGTCTATTTCAAAAATTACCCTTAGATCTTATTATTATTATTATTATTATTATTAGTTATTATTATTATTATTATTATTGGTGACAATAATTTTCCTTTGATGATGGTTGTGAAGATTATTATTATTATTATTATTATTATTATTATTATTATTATTATTATTATTATTAGTATTATTATTATTACGAATTTGTAATTAAACCATTATTTTTACAATAAATAATGTAGTTTTGGTTAAATGAACAAGAGTTAATTAAAGATCGATCTCTCTCTCTCTCTCTCTGTCACCTCGCGGCCGCTCGGGATGCTTCTCTTGTTGTGTCGTTTGTATGGACGCCATCTCACATTGGGCTGACTGGCAACGACACAGCGGATCGTCTTGCCAAGGCGGCCTGTATGCTGGATGGGCATGCTGTGGACGCTGAGCCCTCCCTCCGATGCCTACGTAACATCATCTACTCAGCTGGGTTTGCCATGACGGTCCAGCGCAGGGACACGGAGAGGGCCAACAGTGTGTCCATACAGCACCATGATCACTTTCTTCACTGTCGCTACAAGTATCGCAGACTCGGGTTAATGGTGCGGAAAAACAATGTAGTTAGTGCTCGGCTCAGAATGGGGTATCGGCCTTTATGGCAGGTCTCCCAGACTCTAGATATGCCACAGTACACCTCCTGTAAATTATGCGACCGTCCTAATGCTAACACTCTTGACCACTATTGTCTTCAGTGCCCCACAGTGAGAGATGTTTTACCACGAGGTTAGAACTTAATACAGATCTGTTCATTTTTACTTAATGATGACTACCTTGATGTTATTCTTGCTCGTTATCCTCACTTTGGTGGCCATTAATTATATTGAATTATACATATATTTTCTGTATGTTGCAGTATAATTCTATTTGTGCATTCTGCATTTCTCTGAGCTTTACTTTTGTATATAATGTACTCTGTGCTGCCATACTGTGAGTGTTGTGTTAGTATGCAGCAATGTTTTATCAATGTGTACACCTCCCTGTAAACTATGTTCTATTCTTGGTTTTGTATCCATTTGAAGCATTATTTGTATGAACTCATGTAATGTCTGACGCCTTGGCGCAATAAATTAATAAAATAATCTCTCTCTCTCTCTCTCTCTCCAACATTCTATTCTACCCAACCCCCCACACTCTCTTTATCCCAACCAACTAGGGAGGGGCACTGTACACAGTTATTAAAGTAAATAAACCAACAGATGTACAAACAATGATGAGCCCTTAATATTAATAATAATAACAATAATAATAATAATAATAATAATAATAATAATAATAATAATAATAATAATAATAATAATAATAATGATAATCTCCACAATCATCATCAAAGGAAAATTACTGTTGCCAATAATAATAAGATCTAAGGAGAATTATTGGAATAAACATCATGAAAGTAATGCAAAGGTATATTAAAACCCAGCAGAGAGCTGGAGATTCATTACACATCTTTTATAATCCCTTCACATTTGCCAGGTCAATACACTCTCCATCTGTTTCTCTTTACAGCCTGATAAAGGCTGTTTTATTTTATCATTTGTTGGCCCATCCTGGTGTCACAATAATAAAAATAAAAAAATTAAAAAATAAATAAAAAAATTAAAAAAAAATATTTTTTTGGTCGAAAAAAAATATTTTTTTGGTCCAAAAAAATTTTTTTTGGGCCACAAAAAAAAATTGTGATATAGTGAATTCGCAAGAGGTGAATCGCGATAGAGCGAGGAATTACTGTATATATATATATATATATATATATATATATATATATATATATATATATATATATATATATATATATATATATATATATATATATATATATATATATATATATATATATACACCTAGTTCTCAGAATAACGCCTAGATAGGTTCTCAGAAGTGTCGGGTAAATGGAAAATCGCGTGAAAAAATGAGTCATTTTCCATAGGAAACAATGATAAAAGGCATAGATACGTTCCAAACCTTACATAGACACACCATGCCAAAGACATAAGATAATTAAAAATATATTTTATTACTACACAGCAAAGCAGAAAGCCCTGTATCTATTTTTAAGAGTATACAAAAGATATTCATATTCACTTTACAGCTAGAAATTAACATACATTACTGTACTGTACTCTATTATGCAGTGGGCAACAGTCATACAGTATACTGAGACATGCATGGTGGCCGTGAGCAAGTAAATTATGCGGTAGAAGAGGAGGAGGATGCAGGAGAACGAACCTCTATCTGTAAATGTAAACAAAGATAAAATAAAAATTATAAATAACCAAAGCAAGACTAAAAAACAAAAACAAAAATTAATTATGCAATGCCTAAACTACCATATGAAAGATTAAAAAACTTAATCTACAATCTCTAGAGAGGCGCAGAGTTAGGGGGGATATGATTGAGGTGTATAAAAGGTTTAAAGGGATTAACAAGGGTGATATTAATAAAGTTTTAAAAATTCATGATCAAACCAAGAACTCGTAATGGGTAATGGATTTAAGCTTGATAAATTAGGTTCAGAAGGGAAATTGGTGGAAATTGGCTGGGTAATACCGTAGAGTATTCCTAGTAGGATAATAAATGCCAATACCTTAGACACCTTCAAATGTAGATTAGATAGACATATGACAGAGGTAGGGTGGGTGTATATATAATGTATATTGATGATGATCTCTTCTTATCGTAATCCTCTTTGTACTCATGGAAGAAGAGTCCGCGGGCGCTTATTTACTATATTTATTTTTTTTTTTTTGGGGGGGGGGACGTTATTCGCGAAATTCAAATTTTTTACTATTATTTTGTAGGGGCATTATTGCAATTTCACGGCTAAAAAAATTGCGTACAAAAGGAACAAGGTATATATATATATATATATATATATATATATATATATATATATATATATATATATATATATATATATATATATATATATATATATATATATATATATATATATATATATATATATATATATATATATATATATATATATATATATATATATATATATATATATATATATATATATATATATATATATATATATATATATATATATATATATATATATATATATATATATATATATATATATATATATATATATATATATATATATATATATATATATATATATATATATATATATATATATATATATATATATATATATATATATATATATATATATATATATATATATATATATATATATATATATATATATATATATATATATATATATATATATATATATATATATATATATATATATATATATATATATATATATATATATATATATATATATATTAACCAAGCAAGCAAATTACATATGTGAAAACATGAATCATTTTTTACCCCGACCGGGAATCGAACCTAGGACTTATAATTACTAAGTCAAGGCGCTACCAACTACACACCACAGAAGGTATAAAAGGAATCCAACCTTATAGCTTATATCTGCTATACTTAGGGATGAACGCATTCTATCTGAATGCCACTATGTTCATATTACAGATTCCCCAACCTCACTCGTGGCTTCATTTTAGCATTTAATTCAATTCCCAATCTCATTCGGGTCATACAATAACCAAGCAAGCACATTACATATGTGAAAACATGAATCATTTTTTACCCCGACCGGGACTCGAACCTAGGACTTATAATTACTAAGTCAAGGCGATACCAACTACACACCACAGAAGGTATAAAAGGAATCCAACCTTATAGCTTATATATGCTATACTTAGGGATGAACGCATTCTATCTGAATGCCACTATGTTCATATTACAGATTCCCCAACCTCACTCGTGGCTTCATTTTAGCATTTAATTCAATTCCCAATCTCATTCGGGTCATACAATAACCAAGCAATCACATTACATATGTGAAAACATGAATCATTTTTTACCCCGACCGGGAATCGAACCTAGGACTTATAATTACTAAGTCAAGGCGCTACCAACTACACACCACAGAAGGTATAAAAGGAATCCAACCTTATAGCTTATATCTGCTATACTTAGGGATGAACGCATTCAATCTGAATGCCACTATGTTCATATTACAGATTCCCCAACCTCACTCGTGGCTTCATTTTAGCATTTAATTCAACTCCCATTCTCATTCGGGTCATACAATAACCAAGCAAGCACATTACATATGTGAAAACATGAATAATTTTTTACCCCGACCGGGAATCGAACCTAGGACTTATAATTACTAAGTCAAGGCGCTACCAACTACACACCACAGAAGGTATAAAAGGAATCCAACCTTATAGCTTATATCTGCTATACTTAGGGATGAACGCATTCTATCTGAATGCCACTATGTTCATATTACAGATTCCCCAACCTCACTCGTGGCTTCATTTTAGCATTTAATTCAATTCCCAATCTCATTCGGGTTATACAATAACCAAGCAAGCACATTACATATGTGAAAACATGAATAATTTTTTACCCCGACCGGGACTCGAACCTAGGGCTTATAATTACTAAGTCAAGGCGCTACCAACTACACACCACAGAAGGTATAAAAGGAATCCAACCTTATAGCTTATATCTGCTATACTTAGGGATGAACGCATTCTATCTGAATGCTACTATGTTCATATTACAGATTCCCCACGAGTGAGGTTGGGAATCTGTAGTATGAACATAGTGGCATTCAGATAGAATGCGTTCATCCCTAAGAATAGCAGATATAAGCTATAAGCTTGGATTCCTTTTATACCTTCTGTGGTGTGTAGTTGGTAGCGCCTTGACTTAGTAATTATAAGTCCTTGGGTCGAGTCCCGGTCGGGGTAAAAAATGATTCATGTTTTCACATATGTAATACGCTTGCTTGGTTATTGTATGACTCGAATGAGATTGGGAATTGAATTAAATGCTAAAATGAAGCCACGAGTGAGGTTGGGGAATCTGTAATATGAACATAGTGGCATTCAGATAGAGTGCGTTCATCCCTAAGTATAGCAGATATAAGCTATAAGGTTGGATTCCTTTTATACCTTCTGTGGTGTGTAGTTGGTAGCACCGTGACTTAGTAATTATAAGTCCTAGGTTCGAGTCCCGGTCGGGGTAAAAAATGATTCATGTTTTCACATATGTAATGTGCTTGCTTGGTTATTGTATGACCCGAATGAGATTGGGAATTGAATTAAATGCTAAAATGAAGCCACGAGTGAGGTTGGGGAATCTGTAATATGAACATGTGGCATTCAGATAGAATGCATTCATCCCTAAGTATAGCAGATATAAGCTATAAGGTTGGATTCCTTTTATACCGTCTGTGGTGTGTAGTTGGTAGAGCCTTGACTTGGTAATTATAAGTCCTAGGTTCGAGTCCCAGTCGGGGTAAAAAATTATTCATGTTTTCACATATGTAATGTGCTTGCTTGGTTATTGTATGACCCGAATGAGATTGGGAATTGAATTAAATGCTAAAATGAAGCCACGAGTGAGGTTGGGGAATCTGTAATATGAACATGGTGGCATTCAGATAGAATGCGTTCATCCCTAAGTATAGCAGATATAAGCTATAAGGTTGGATTCCTTTTATACCTTCTGTGGTGTGTAGTTGGTAGTGCCTTGACTTAGTAATTATAAGTCCTAGGTTTGAGTCCCGGTCGAGGTAAAAAATGATTCATATATATATATATATACAGTGTTCCCTCCCTTATCGCGGTAATTCGGTTCCGGGACCCGGCGCGAACCAGGAAAATCGCGAAGTAGGATCAGCCTTAAAAAAATAAAATAAAATAAAAATGAAATAAAAAAAATAAAATAAAATAAAATTTTTAAGATGATTATGACACCAGGACAAGCCAAAAATTATAAAATAAAACGGCCTTTATCAGGCTGTAAAGAGAAACAGAGATGGAGAGTGTAATAACCTGTCAGATGTGAAGGGATTATAAAAGATGTGTGATGAATATCCAGCTCTCTGCTGGGTTTACGATACCTCTGCATTACCTTCATGATGTCTATTCTAAAACTTCTCTTTAGATCTTATTATTATTATTATTATTATTATTATTATTATTATTATTATTATTATTATTATTATTATTATTATTATTATCATTATTGGCAACAATAATTTTCCTTTGATGATGATTGGGGAGATTATTATTATTATTATTATTATCATTATCATTATTATTATTATTATTATTATTATTATTATTATTATTAATATTATTATTATTATCATCATCATTATTAGTACGAATTCGTAATGAAACCATTATTTTTACTATAAATAATGTAGATTTGGTTAAATGAATAAGAGTTACTTAAAGATTCATTCTCTCTCTCTCTCTCTCTCTCTCTCTCTCTCTCTCTCTCTCTCTCTCTCTCTCTCTCTCTCTCTCCAACATTCTATTCTATCCAACCCCCCACACTCTCTTTGTCACCGCCAACTAGGGAGGGGCACTTTACACAGTTATTAAAAGTAAATAAACCAACAGATGTACAAACAGTGATGAGCCCTTAATAATAATAATAATGATGATGATGATGATAATAATCTCCACAAACATCATCAAAGGAAAATTATTGTTGCCAATGATAATAATAATAATATTAATAATAATAATCATAATCATAATAATAATAATAATAATAATAATATGATCTAAGCAGAATTATTGGAATAGACATCATGAAAGTAATGCAAAGGTATATTAAAACCCAGCAGAGAGCTGGATATTCATTACACATCTTTTATAATCCCTTCACATCTGACAGGTCATTACACTCTCCACCTCTGTTTCTCTTTACAACCAGATAAAGTCTGCTTTATTTTATAATTTTTTGGCCCATCCTGGTGTCACAATAATCTTTAAATTTTTTTTTTTCCCCAAAACAAAACCGCGATACAGTGAGAACGCGAACCAAGAAACGTGAATAACCGGGGAAACACTGTATATATATATATATATATATATATATATATATATATATATATATATATATATATATATATATATATATATATATATATATATATATATATATATATATATATAGTGTTACCCTGGTTATTCGCGCTTCTTGGTTCGCTTTCTCACTCTATTTGCATTTTTTGGGGGGGATAAATTATTATTTTATTTCATGGGTATATGCAAAAATATTACAATATTAAAAAAGAAAATTCTCAGTATTGTCATTTCTTTTTTATTGAAAAAAACATATTTCATTATCTAATTGATAAAAAAAAAATTATTTCCCAGCCTACGAATAATAAAACAGTAAAAAATAGTAAAAAACACAAATGTAGATAGATAGATAGATAGATACGTTTATTGACCACCTCTTTTGAAAAGTACAGTATAATCTTTACAAAAGGAATATTTGGTCCAAATTACAATGAATAAATACAATAGATTTTGTACAATCATCAAATTAGTAGATGAATTTTAAATTAATATACATTGTACTAGTAACTGAATGATATACGTACGCACAGTATAACTCACAGTATTGCATCATACAAAATAGTGTTCGATAGCGTACAATGTATTGGGGTCGCAGCTACGTGAGCTAGCATATATATTTATATTTCCAGTAGTTTCATGATTTTATTGATAAAAAAACGTATTTATTAGCCTAAGAATAATAAAACAGTAAAAAATAGTAAAAAACATAAATACTAACAGTATTGCAACATGTAAAATACGATACCGCTATCAGCGTTTTGGACAAAGACTCGTTCAGTCTAACTCACGATTTGCTTATGTTCGATAGCGTACAATGTATTGGGGTCGAAGCTACGTGAGCTAGCATATATATTTATATTTCCAGTAGTTTCATGATTTTATTGATTAAAAAAAAAAACATTTCTTAGCCTAAGAATAATATAACAGTAAAAAATAGTAAAAAAACATAAATACTAACAGTATTGCAACATGTAAAATACGATACCGCTATCAGCGTTTCGGACAAAGACTTCCACCATCTTCCATTGTCTCGCCTCACTCGTGTGCGCCATTCATGTTGTGCTTATTATTATTAATATGTTTTGCTTGTGATTTTTTTACTCGCATATTTTAACCTTTGCAATGCCTCCCAAGCATCCTTCATCTTATAAGGCTTCTTGTAGTGAGCCTAAGCGGCAAAGGAAAATGTTAACCATTGTAGATAAAGTGAAAGTCTTAGATATGTTGAAAGAAGGAAAAAAGTTTGTGAATGTCGGCCGCTATTTTACGTAAACGTAAAAATTATTGTAAAATATGGAATCTATGTATGTCAAGTCATCATCACCTCATTCATGGTAAGTTTTCCTATCACTTTCATAAGACGTTGCTTGCTGTTATTTATAATGTAAAGGGTGTTTCTTTAACAGTACAGGGAGGGTTTATACAGTGTAAACGTAAAAATACATTAAAATATCTATGTACATATAGGGTGATCCTACTCCGCGGATTTCCGGGTTCGCGCCGAGTCCCGGAACCGAACTACTGCGATAAGTGAGGCAACACTGTATATATATATACACCTTGTTCTCAAAGTAACGCCTAGATAGGTTCTCAGAAGTCGTGTAAATGGAAAATCGCGTGAAAAAACGAGTTATTTTCCATAGGAAACAATGATAAAGGGCATAGATACGTTCCAAACCTTACATAGACACACCATGCCAAAGATATGAGATAAGTAAAAAAAAATATTTTATTACTACATAGCAAAGCAGAAAGCCCTGTATCTATTTTTAAGAGTATACAAAAGATATTCATATTCACTTTACAGCTAGAAATTAACATACATTACTATACTTTACTCTATTATGCAGTGGGCAACAGTTATACAGTACACTGGGACATGCATGGTGGCAGTGAGCAAGTAACTTATGTGGTAGAAGAGGAGGAGGATGCAGGAGAACGAGCCTCTATCTGCAAATGTATATAAAGATAAAATAAGAATTATAAATAACCAAAGCAAGACTAAAAAACGAAGAAAAAAAATTAATTATGCAATGCCTAAATCTACCATATGACAGATTAAAAAAAACTTAATCTACATTCTCTAGAGAGGCACAGAGTTAGGGGGGATATGATTGAGGTGTATAAATAGTTTAAAGGGATTAACGAGGGTGATATTAATAAAGTTTTAAAAATTCACTCGTAATGGGTAATGGATTTAATCTTGATAAATTTAGGTTCAGAAGGGAAATTGGTGAAAATTGGCTTGGTAATACCGTAGAGTATTCCTAGTAGGATAATAAATGCCAATACCTTAGACACCTTCAAATGTAGATTAGATAGACATATGACAGAGGTAGGGTGGGTATGAATAGATTAGTGTTTATTAGAAAAATCATAAAAAGAAAAATAGAATAAATAAGTAGAGTAGAATAGAATAGGTTAGACATGCTGAAAATATCATTCAAAAATGGAACTGCCTCGTGTGTGCCAGTAAGCATGTTGCAGTGTCCCCTATTCTTATGTTCTTAATATTTTCAGAACACGTGTTTTGCATCCTCCTTCCATATTCAAATTTGTATCTGGTTTCTGAATGACAAATTTGTTAATAAAATCTATCCAATTACTCTCTCTCTCTTATTTCTTCACAAAAAACGAATTAAAACTTAGGTTTATTACCTTTAAAATGAGCACTGTAATGAACGTGATTAAGACTAAAGCAATAATTGTATTTACATAATAAGATGAAAAATTTCTACCTAATTCCTGTTTAAGAGAGACATTACAAAGGATTCGTGGAAAGGAAATTAATTTAACGGTCTTTTAAATCATTAATGTTTTTATTAAAAGTGCATTATTATATTTATCATTTGCTGCCCCAAACGACTCATCAGCTTGTAAAGTAACTGATGTATGCGTTGTTTGTAAGACTATTCTCCTTTTAATATAAATATATTCTATATAATGTAAGTGAAATGAAACGAGAGAGAGAGAGTGAGAGAGATCTTTAATTAACTCTTGTTCATTCAACCAAAACTACATTATTTATTGTAAAAATAATGGTTTAATTACAAGTTCGTAATAATAATAATAATAATCTCCACAATCATCATCAAAGGAAAATTATTGTTAAAAATAATAATAACAATAATAATAATAATAATAATATCTAAGGAGAATTTTTGGAATAGACATCATGAGAGTAATGCAGAGGTATATTTAAACCCAGCAGAGAGCTGGATATTCATTACACATCTTTTATAATCCCTTCACATCTGACAGGTCATTACATTCGCCATCTGTTTCTCTTTACAGCCTGATAAAGGCTGTTTTATTTTAAAATTTTTTGGTCCATCCTGTTGCCACAAAAAAAAAAAAAAAAAGGGGGGGGTGGCGTTATTCGCGAATTCCGAATTTTTTACTATTAGTTTTGGGGGGCGTTATTGCAATTTCGCATATAAAAAAATCGCGTATAAAAGGAACAAGGTGTATACTAATGATCTTTTCTTATCGTAATCCTCTTTGTACTCGTGGAAGTGGTGTAAAAAAAAAAAAATAAAATAAATAAATAAATAAATAAATAAATAAATAAATCTTTTTCTTTTTTAAGGTGTTCTTACTTCGCAGAAATTCACCTATCGTGGCCGGTCCCGGAACCGAACCCCCGCGATAAACGAGGGATTACTGTATTCATATTTATCAAATTAATGACTTCATTCATTTATTTGTTTATATATTTGGTTATTTTGAAGGATTATATTCAATTTACAAAAAACATACAAACAGCTGTAAATATAACTATTTGAAATACAGTGATCCCTTGTTTATCGCGGGGGTTCGGTTCCGAGACCACCCGCGATAGGTGAAAATCCACGAAGTAGCAGCACCATATTTATTATAGGTATTTTACATTTATTTTTACCTTTACTATATAAACCCTCCCTGCACTGTTAACAACTCACCCTATTACTTTATTAATAACAGAGTGCAAGCATAAATTTATATGAGTGTGACAGGTAAGTTTACCATAAAAAACAGCACGCAAGCATACTGCATAGCCAATGACAGCTTTACCGCTGCTCTTTGCAAAAGAAGAACATAGTAATGGGGAGTTCCTGTTGCTGTTTCTTCTTTTGTGCGAAGATGGTCTTGTAAGGAGTCATGTCATCGTCGATAATATTGCAGAAGTGCACTGAACGAACCATATCATCTTCATACTCCTGCGACAGTTGTTTGAGTTCTTTGGCCATGCTATACATGGCTGCCAGCCGTTCGAGTGTAAGGACAGGTTCTTCAACTTCATCATGCGCTTGTTGTTGTTGTTCTTCTTCTTCTTCGCTCGCTGATTTTGTCATATCCTCCAAGTCTGCATCAGTCAACGGCTGCGAGTGGCAGTCGATCAGTTCATTGACGTCTTCGTGAGTCATATCTTTAAACATTCTCCTCCTAGCAATGCAGCCAACTTCACAGCTTTCACAACTGCCAAGTTATGCACTTCGTCAGGAGCAAATCACTTGTAGTTGTAGATGACTTCGGGACACATTTTCTTCCGGCTGGCATTGATTGTGGCCAGCTTCATCTCTTTGATTACATTCTGAATATTTTGAAGGCATGTAGCAATCGCGTAGTTCGCCTTGAGTGCGAATTCTTTGTCCACATCCATGGAGTCAACCAGGTTCGCCAGGGCATTTTGTGTGTAGAGGGCCTTGAATGCACGAATAACGCCTTGATCCATAGGCTGAATCAGTGATGTCGTATTCGGTGGCAGGAACTCTACCTGAACACAGTCATGATGGAGATCAGTTGCGTGGCCACCAACATTATCCATCAAAAGAAAGACTTTAAATTTAAGGCCCTTCTCTGCAAGATAAACTCAGACCTGAGGGATAAAGCATTGGCAAAACCAGTCCGATGTGAGACTTTTTGTGATCCAGGCCTTAGGGTTATGCATCCAATACACTGGCAGCAGATTCTTGTTTTTATTCTTCAAAGCCCTACGGTTCTTTGACTTGTAGATAAGCCCTGGCATTAACATAGAGCCCGCAGCATTCCCGCACATGACGAGGGTAACGCGGTTTATGTACGCTTTAAATCCAGAGGCTTTAGCTTCTTCCTTGAAAGGAAATAAGCAAGACGGCATTCTCTTCCAAAATAACCCAGTCTCATCCATGTTGAACACTTGCTCAGCAGCATAACTGCCTTCCTTGATAATTTTCTTGAAGTCGTTGTTCACATAATCTTCAGCTGCAGCTGTATCTGCAGAGGCAGCTTCGCCATGCATCGGAACCCTCTTTAGGCAAAAGCATATTTGAAATCTGGCAAACCATTCCTTGCTAGCAACGAACGATGCTTTCCTTGGTGGAGAATCGCTGGACGGTCCTGATTGTGGTCTTCCATTTCTTCTTTCGCCTCCTCCTCACGGTTGCCAGTGTCGTCGTTAGGTTCGTTTGCAGTGAATGTCTCATACAGCTTCTTTGCCTTAGTTTGTATGATACTGGTGTCTAAGCTGATGTTCTTCTTCCTGCAATCAGCAATCCACAGGGCCAAAGTAGATTCCATCGGCACTATTATCTTATTGCGGGGTGTTATGACCCTCTTCGCTGTTTTGTTAAAAGTAAAAGTTGCTGTCTTCTTGATATTCACCTCTTCCTTCTTGATATAGCGAACAGTAGATTCGTTGATGCCGAAATGGCGGCCGACAGTCAAGAAACTTCTTCCTTCCTTCAGATATCTAACAATTTATCCTTATCTGCTATGGTCAACATCTTCCTTTGCCGCTTAGGCTCACTACCAGAAGCCTTAGAAGATGAAGGACTCTTGGGAGGCATTGCAGGGTTGAAATACATAAGTAAAAGTTTCACAAAAAACACAAGCACAATGTATTAAGAGGCACAACGCGAACGGCGCAACAGAATGGGTGAAGTGAGACAATATAAGATGCTGGGAGAATCAAGCTTCAATCAAAAATCAAATCAGACCTCAGGATACAGAGCATACAGAACACAATTCTGTGATTCGTCGTCTCCCACCCATCAGCCAATAGCATTCCGTGTACTATCTCACGTAGGTGCGACCCTTTGCATTTTCCAAGACGCTGATACCGGTATCATATTTTATATGGTGCAATACTGAGTTACATGTTTAAGTTAATTTCTTTACTATTTTTTACTGTTTTATTATTCTTAGGCTAGGAAATACTTTTTTTTATCAATAAAATAATGAAAATACTGGAAATTTTAATATGTACTATCTCACATAGGTGAGGCCCTTTGCGTTTTCCAAGACGCCAATACCAGTATTGTATTTTATATGGTGCAATCCTGTGAGTTACATATTTAAATTTTTGTTTTTTACTATTCTTTACTGTTTTATTATTCTTAGGCTAGGAAATATTTTTTTTAATCAATAAAATAATGAAAATACTGGAAATTTTAATATTTCCCCATATCGTGGATTCCCGCGATATACCCAGAAAATCTGCACGATAAAATACATATGCTCGCCATGAAATCCCGCGATGCACTGAATTCACGGAAGGTGAATCGCAATATAGCGAGGGATTACTGTACACACAAATACACAGCTAGCGACTTAGTTGTATTCGTATGTATCATGTTAATGGCTTTATTTATTTGTTTACATATATAGTTATGCTGAAGGATAGTATATTGAATTAAAAACACAACCATACAGCTGTAAATACAATTTTATTAGTAGTGTAAGAATCAGGCATAACGTGGCATGAGAGAGGAAGAAATACTACCGCTCAGTTTATACCAGCCCGCCACGTTGTGCCCTGTGTTTTCAACTGCTCTCTCGTTGTGTTTGCTCGTTACTGACATTGCTATGCCTCCAAAGCAAGTTAGTGATAGCTTTGATGGCAGTGCTGTGCATAAAAGAAAAGCCATTACCATGAAAATTAAAACTGAAGTGGTAAACCGTGCTGAAAAGGGAGAATCTTCTACAAACATTGGCTGCAATCTCGGATTAGCCCGTACAACCGTGGCCACGATCAACAAAGATCGCATCCATGACCACGTGAAAGATTCGACCCCTGGGATGTCCACTGTGACCATGAGGCAGTGTAGTCACCACAAGATCGAGATGGAGAGATTGCTAGTGCTTTGGCTTGAAGACCAGATTGACGGTGTATCCCAAGAAGCCTTATGTTGATACAGGAAAAGGCTAAAATATTATTTGAAGACTTGTACAGAGAAAAGGAGGAAGGCAGTGCAGGTGAGGAGTTTGTTACTAGTAGAGGGTGGTTTAATCGTTTTAAGGCTCGTGCTAATTTGCATAAGAGTGCAAGGGGAAGCTGCTAGTGATGATGTGGAACTAGCTTATTCTGGAAGTGTATGCCTAGTTGCACGTACATTGCCAAGGAGGAGAAGACATCCCCAGGCCAAAAAGTTAGCAAGGAGAGACTGACTTTGCTTTTGGGGGCTAATGCTGCTGGAGACTGTAAGCTGAAGCCCTTGTTGGTTTATTTGGCAGAAAACCCAAGGGCACTCAAGGGCATTTGGAAGGATCAACTACCAGTCAAACAAGAAGGCTTGGATAACCCTTCAAAAATTTGAGGACTGGTAAAGCAACCATTTTATCCCAGAAGCGGAGAGGTACTGTACATCTAAGGGTCTTCCCTTTAAGGTGTTGCTAATCCTGGACAATGCCCCTGGTCACCATGCCCATTTGGATGACTCTCATCCTATTGTAAAGGTGATTTACCTTCCACCTAATACCACTTCCTAGTTACAGCCAATGGATTAGGTGGTCACTGCCTCTTTCAAGGCCTACTATGTCTGAAGACCAATTGCTATGACACTCAGGGCAACTGAGAAGGACAAGAACCTGACTGTCAAGGACTTTTGGAATTCGTACAATATTCTTCATGCTGAGAAGACTATTGGTGATGCTTGCGAGGATGTGGTGCAAACCAACTCTAATGGGTTATGAAAAGAATCATGCCCTTATTTTGTGAATGACTTCCGAGGCTTTGAGGAGACAGTTGAGGCTGCAACCAAGAACATAGTTATAATTGACTGTACTGTAGTGTAATTCTAATATTGATACATTTTGAAGGTAAGCAATGCTATTAAGTTTAGCTTTAGTATTTTTATTTTGTAGATTAAGAACACATATATTAAAATGTTTTAAATTATTTATTTTTAACAGATGTTGGGGAACCTAGATTCGAATTTAGGTGTGTCCGACTTACGTCAAAATCCGACTTAAGTCAGCTGTCAGGAACGGAACCCTGACATTAAACAAGGACCCCCTGTACTTGTCTTTAACTTGACTACTGGCAAAATTGAGTTCTTTGGCAGTATCATAGATCTTAAATAAGTTCTTTCAAAAATGCTAAAACTTCAATTCTCTATGGTTATTTAACATAACAACACAAGAGAGGACCTGAAATGGCAGCGTCTTCAGTTTAGGTACACCCTCCTGAGCTGCAACTCAAAAAAAAAAAGGAGGCCAAACAGCCACAACTAATCTGTGCCCTTTATGAGGCACAAGAACCTCCATAGGATCTCGAGGCTGTTCAGCCAGGCATCTCAGGGAACAACAATAGCAATAACAACAGGAGGACAAATGTTTTCATATCTCCATTCACCTCATTTCTTTTTTTAAAGCTTTGAAAACTATTAGGTAAAAAAAAGTTTCTTTCATATCAGACAGAGACTGATTTTCCATGCCAAAGAATGTTTGAACACGCATAATGCCTTTGAAGACTATATGGTTAAAAAAGTTCCTCTCGTATCAAACAGAATTATTATCCATGCCAAAGAATGTTTCAACACGCATAATGCCCACTATTAACAATGAACAATATTGAGAAAATAACAGCTCCAAACTTTCTGGGTTCAAACCCATAATGGGGACTCATATTAACACTTATAACAGTATGGATTCGGTTTTACGTAACGAACTCCCTTTTCTTACGAAGGACTTGTTTTGGCAGATGTAATTGTTACCCTGAGTGCATGCCCTTACTAACCTCAGTCCGAGATGGGGCGCGAACCCTCGACCTGCCGCCTCAGAGTCGCAGACGCTACCATTTTGCCAAGGAGACTACTAATTATCACTTATAACAGTAACAAAATATATCTGAGATATTGATGTTATAATTCGTTTTTGACAAAACTATTCAAAAGATGGCAATAAACTGAATGTCTGATAAAAACTGTTGGAAAAATATACAAATAAGTTCTTTACATTACTCTTACATAGTTTTTTAAAATTACGATACACTATAAAACATAAGGACAATAATTTAAAAAAATAAAAATCACAAAAACTTACCACAATAAAGGACTACCAATAACAAAATCAATATTATAATGTCATATATAATGGTTTCTTTGCCTTCCATATTCCTTAGTACTACTCCTCCAGTTTAAAAGTGGCGTACCATCAACACTTCCTACATCAACTATTTAGATCCTTAACTAGACTTACACATATTCAAGACTCTATGCAAATGCTCAGACCCTCTCAAAGTTCTTAATTTTGCCATTTCAGGTGTTTAATAACTTATTCCCAAAAGCTTCTATGATATTCCTACTTTATATACACATCTCAACTAGTTTCATTTGTAGCATTGTCAAAATTCTTGCTACTCTTAATATAGCATATCTTTTCCTTCTTTAGTTTTCACAGATTTCAGCTGTGCAGGTAACATGTGAACTCACTGTAACTTAATCTATTCATTAGATCTCGATATATATTATAATTTTTTCACACGACCACTGCATAACATCCAAGACATGATATAGCATCTTAATGCAAACTATAGAATTAAATTTTCTTACCTAAAATGTTTCATAAGCTGACTCTGAATAGGTGGAGCTAAGAATACTGTAAATATCACGTTTGATAATACTGTATTAATGCAGTTTTATGCCAATGTATAAAATAAAAATGTATTCAATTTGAAAATACCAACAAATGGGGAGAGTGTTTATTGGAATAAATAATGGTTACATCAAATATTGTACTATATCTATGATAAGCCAGTATATTTTGTTTCCTTTGAAATATGAAACTATATTGTAAGGAATGATAAGCTTCTTGAAATATTTAGTAAATAATTCAGTTAATTTACAAAAAACATCTCACCTAAATGAACGCAAAATCCAAGAGTGTAACTCTCTACGATCAATGACTTTGTCATTATTTCGGTCCATTTTTACAAGTAATATTTCTAATCTTCTCTTAGCTTCACTGGCTGGTAACTGATCATATTCCTCCGCATCTTTTACGCTACCTGTTCAACAAAGAAACAAATTTTAAACATCTTGTAAATAAAAGAAAAAATTCTATACAAGATGTCTTATCCTGAAAAAGTCATCAGGAATGCTAATGCAAAAACAAAACAAAAAAACCAGCTTTTATTTTATAGCAAGTACAAACATCAAAAAGGTATTTCCTAATCATAGCTCTCCTACTCCATTAAGTCACCAATAAATATAAAAACAGAATAAATTTTAATTAATAGATAATGAAGAAAGTCTCTAAAATTCTAAGAAAATTTTTGCATACTATTAAGTATCAGGGTGTTTTATTTCATCAAAAACAAAATTAAATCAAATATATGAAATGTAATCTCCCATGTTAAAGGGTTGGCCCAGTAAATGCACACATCTATTCAATAAAAGACCAAATTATCACTGCCCTCCCATCTTAGCTACTTGGGCATAGGTTTTCAACCTGTGGGCCATCGTGAGTGACAAAGCAAGGGCCTCACATCCCCACATCAGTGTGAAAATAATGAAACCACTCACTGTAATGTACACTGATGTCTCCAATGCAGAGAACTTCAGCATGTGAGAGAGAAGATTCCAATGACTCATGGCAAGAGGAGAGAGATTCTAATTTGCACTTTAGACTTAGCACAGCTCAAGATTTCTAGGGGTTTTAATTACTGCCATTAGCACATGTTATTTGGCAACATTTCACAAAAGGATAAATGAAAATATGGCACAATTCACAAACGCAATAAGGGCAACAAACGTAGCAGCACTAGATGCTGCTCCGATGAGTGTAGGACAAAGACTGGCTCTCACGTGTGCCATGCTGACTGGTTAGAACGAAATTCATACAACATTTTGCACTTTCTTTGCTTTAGTTTCAAAGATTATTGGATTGTTTCTTACTTATGCTTTTTATCTAACAATTTCAATTTGCATATAGTAGAAAACGCAAAAGTAAATTTCAAGTGAGCACGAAATTCATACTACATTTTGCGCTCTCTCTGCTTTAGTTTCAAAGACTGTTGGATTGTTTCTTATTTAAGCTGTTTTTATCTAACATTTTTAATTCGCATATAGCAGAAAACGCAAAAGTAAATTTCAAGTAAGTATCATAACTACTGTACACTGGCTAGAATCTCTGAAACTTGAACAGATATTTATAAATTGCATAGGGCAGATCCCATAGGATATATATATATATATATATATATATATATATATATATATATATATATATATATATATATATATATATACAGTGATCCTTCTCTGGATCGCGTTTCTTGGCTCGCGTTTTCACTGTACCACAGTTTTTTTTGGGCAATTTTTTTTGTTATTTTTTGGGGGGTATATGCAAAAATATTAAAATATTAAAAAAATTAAAATTCTCAGTATTTGAATTTTTTTCATTGAAAAAAACACATTTCATTATCTAATTGATAAAAAAATATTTATTTCCCAGCCTACGAATAATAAAACAGCAAAAAATAGCAAAAAAAAATAAATTTAGATATACGTACGTACAGTATAACTCACAGTACTGCATCATGCGAAATAGTGTCCGAAAGTGTACAATGTATTGGGGTCGCAGCTACGTGAGCTAGCGTACATATTTATATTTCCAGTAGTTTCATGATTTTATTGATAAAAAAAACGTATTTCTTATCCTAAGAATAATAAAACAGTAAAAAATTGTAAAAAAACATAAATACTAACAGTATTGCAACATGTAAAAAATGATACCGCTATCAGCGTTTTGGACAAAGGCTCGTTCAGTCTAACTCATTTGTGCGCCGTTCACATTGTGCTTATTAATACGTTTTGCTTGTAATTTTTTTACTCGCATATTTTAACCTTTGCAATGCTTCCCAAGCATCCTTCATCTTCTAAGGCTTCTTGTAGTGAGCCAAAGCGGCAAAGAAAATTGTTAACCATAACAGATAAGTTTACCTATCACGTATATATAAATTTACGTTGAATGCTGTTATTTATAAAGAAAAGGGTGGTTTTTAAACAGTGCAGCGAGGGTTTATACAGTAAACGTAAAAATAATTGTAAAATACCTATGTACATGAGTATGTCATATAAATTTATGCTTGCATGCTGTTATATATGAAGTAAAGGGTGGTTTGTTAACAGTACAGGGAGGGTTTATACAGTTTATACGGTGTAAACGTAAAAATAAATTAAAATATCTATTTACATATAGGCTGATCCTACTCCGCGATTTTCCTGTCTCGCGCCGGGTCCCGGAACCGAACCCTCGGGATAATGGAAGGAACACTATATATATATATATATATATATATATATATATATATATATATATATATATATATATATATATATATATATATATATATATATATATATAGTGATCCCCCCATTATCGCGGTAGTTCGGTTCCGGGACCCGGCACAAGACAGGAAAACCGCAAAGAAGGATCAGCCTATAGGTACATATATATTTTAATTTATTTTTACGTTTACACTGTATAAACCCACCCTGTACTGTTAACAAACCACCCTTTACTTCATAAAATAACAGCATACAACGTAAATTTATATGAAAGTGATAGCTAAAATTACGGTGAATGAAGTGGTAATTACATGACATAAACATGTACATAGGTATTTACAATAATAATTTGCCAAAAAAAAAAAACGCGATACAGTGAAAACGCGAACCAAGAAACGCGATACAGCGGGGGATCACTATATATATATATATATATATATATATATATATATATATATATATATATATATATATATATATATATATATATATATATATATATATACACCTTGTTCCTTTTATGCGCGATTTTTTTATCCGCGAAATTGCAATAACGCCCCCAAAAAATGATAGTAAACAAATTAAAATTTCGCAAATAATGGCCCCCCAATATTTTTCTTTCTTTATTTTTTTTAAGTAAATAAGCTCCCGCGGACGCTTCTTCCACGAGTACAAAGAGGATTACGATAAGAAAAGATCATCATCATTATATTCTATATATACACCCAACCTACCTCTGTCGTATGTCTATCTAATCTACATTTGAAGGTGTCTAAGGTATTGGCATTTATTATCCTATTACTCTAAGGTGTTACCAAGCCAGTTTTCACCAATTTCCATTCTGAACCTAAATTTATCAATCTTAAATCCATTACCCATTATGAGTTCTGGTTTGATCATGAATTTTTAAAACTTTAATAATATCACCCTTGTTAATCCCTTTAAACCATTTATACACCTCAATCATATCCCCCCTTAACATTGCGCCTCTCTCAAGAATGTAGATTAAGTTTTTTTAATCTGTCATATGGTAGATTAAGGCATTGCATAATTAATTTTTGTTGTTGTTTTTTAGTCTTCCTTTATTTATTTAGAATTTTTATTTTATCTTCGTTTACATTTGTAGATAGAGATTCATTCTCCAGCATCCTCCTCCTCTCCTACCACATAAGTTACTTGCTCACGGCCACCATGCATGTCCCAGTGTACTGTATGACTGTTGCCCACTGCATGATAGAGTACAGTACAGTAATGTATGTTAATTTCTAGCTGTAAAGTGAATATGAATATCTTTTGTATACTCAAAAAAATTGATACAGGGCTTTCTGCTTTGCTATGTAGTAATAAAATGTGTTTTTTACTTATCTTATATCTTTGGCATGGTGTGTCTATGTAAGGTTTGGAACGTATTTATGCCCTTTATCATTGTTTCCTATAGAAAATTACTAGTTTTTTCACGCAATTTTCCATTTACCCAACACTTCTCAGAACCTATCTCAGCGTTATTCTGAGAACTAGGTGTATATATATATATATATATATATATATATATATATATATATATATATATATATATATATATATATATATATATATATATACAGTGTTGCCTCCCTTATCACGGTAGTTCGGTTCCGGGACCCGGCGCGAACCAGGAAAATCGCGAAGTAGGATCAGCCTTTAATTTTTTTTTTTTTTTTTAAGATGATTATGACACCAGGACAGGCCAAAAATTATAAAATAAAACGGCCTTTATCAGGCTGTAAAGAGAAACAGAGATGGAGAGTGGGATGACCTGTCAGATGTGAAGGGATTATAAAAGATGTGTAATGAATATCCAGCTCTCTGCTGGGTTTACTATACCTCTGCATTACCTTCATGATGTCTATTCTAAAACTTCTCCTTAGATATTATTATTATTATTGGCAACAATAATTTTCCTTTGATGATGATTGGGGAGATTATTATTATTATTATTATCATTATTATTATTAATATTATCATCATCATTATTACTACGGATTCGTAATTAAACCATTATTTTTACTATAAATAATGTAGTTTTGGTTGAATGAACAAGAGTTACTTAAAGATTCTCTCTCTCTCTCTCTCTCCTCTCTCTCTCTCTCTCTCTCTCTCTCTCTCCAAACATTCTATTCTACCCATCCCCCCACACTCTCTTTGTCCCAGCCAACTAGGGAGGGGCACTTTACACAGTTATTAAAAGTAAATAAACCAACAGATGTACAAACAATGATGAGCCCTTAATAATAATAATAATGATGATGATGATAATAATTCCACAATCATCATCAAAGGAAAATTATTGTTGCCAATGATAATAATAATAATAATAATAATAATAATAATAATAATAATAATAATAATAATAATAATAATAAGATCTAAGCAGAATTATTGGAATAGACATCATGAAAGTAATGCAGAGGTATATTAAAACCCAGCAGAGAGCTGCATATTCATTACACATCTTTTATAATCCCTTCACATCTGACAGTTCATTACACTCTCCATCTCTGTTTCTCTTTACAACCTGATAAAGTCTGCTTTATTTTATCATTTTTTGGCTCATCCTGGTGTCACAATAATCTTTAAAAAAAAAAAAAAAAAAAAAAAAATTATTTGGGGGGGCCAAAAAAAAAAAAAACCGCGATACAGTGAGAACGCGAACCAAAAACGCGAATAACCGGGGTAACACTGTATATATATATATATATATACAGTGTTATCCCGGTTATTCGCGCTTCTTGGTTCACGTTCTCACTCTGTCGCGGGTTTTTTTTGGATAAATTATTATTTTATTTTATGGGTATACGCAAAAATATTAAAATATTGAAAAAAAAAATTTTTAAGTATTTTCATTTTTTTTATTGAAAAAAAAAATTCATTATTTAATTGATAAAAAAAAATTATTTCCCAGCCTACGAATAATAAAACAGTAAAAAAATAGTAAAAAACATATGGAGGAAACATATCTCTCTTCACTTGGAATCCTTCAACTTTTTGTCAGTGAGGCAACATGGCTTCAGAGAAGGTAGATCAACAGTAACAAACTTATTAGAATTTTATGATGAGGTAAGCCAAATCTTACAGGAAAGAGAGGGCTGGGCAGATTGCATATTCCTAGACTTCCAGAAAGCGTTTGACACTGTTCCACATGGGAGACTTATTAGGAAGTTGCAATCAATGGCTAGAATAGGTGGAAATGTTTTGGAATGGATAAAAACTTACTTAGAAGGAAGGGAACAGAGGGTTAGAGTAAGACACTCAGTGTCTGAACGGAGAAGAGTTAGTAGTGGAGTTCCATAGGGTTCAGTTTTAGGGCCACTTTTGTTCCTTGTATATGTAAATGACCTACCAGAGTCTGTAAATTCATTCATGAATATGTTTGCAGATGATGCAAAGATTGTGAAGAAAGTAAAAAAACGAGAACAATGATAGAGAACTTCAGGAGGATCTAAATAATCTGCATGAGTGGTCAGAAAAGTGGCTAATGAAATTCAATACTTCAAAATGTAAGGTAATGAGAATGGGTACAAGTGCAAGAAGGCCCAAGCTTGACTACTCGGTGGCTGGAGTACAACTTCAAGAGATCTAGGAGTAAACATACTGGCAGATTTGTCTCCAGAAATACATATAAATGGCATAGTAAGGGCAGCATATGCATTCTTATCAAATGTAAGGGTAGCCTTCAGGCACATGGACAAGGAAATGTTCAGAAATATTTATGTAACCTATGTGAGGCCAAAACTCGAATATGCAGCCCCCTTTTGGAATCCGCACTTGAAAAAGCACATAGCTAAGCTTGAAAAAGTTCAAAGACATGCCACGAAACTGGTGCCAGAAATACGCAATCTCAGTTATGATGAGAGGCTGAGGGAATTAGACTTACCATCACTCGAAGCTAGAAGAGTGAGGGGGGATATGGCGACAGTCTTTAAATTCCTTCATGGTTATGATAGAGTGGATAGGGATCGATATTTTGATATGGCTGGCTCTAGAACTAGAGGTCATAGTTTGAAGCTTCGTAAGAAAACTTCTTTGCAGGATGTAAGGAAATACTTTTTCAGTGTAAGAGTAGTTGATAATTGGAATTGGCTAAGCGAGGGGGTAGTTAATGCTATCTCAATCCATAGTGTTAAGGACAGGTATGATAAGTATCACTAAGTATAAAATGGAAGCGATCAGGAGACGGGAAGATACGAGCTTTGGGCTCTTTCCCGTAAACACAATTAGGTAATCACAATTAGGTAATCACAGTACAGGGTATTGCATCATGCGAAACAGTCTCCGATAGCGTACAATGTATTGGGGTCACAGCTACGTGAGCTAGCATATATATTTATATTTTAAGTAGTTTCATGATTTTATTGATAAAAAAAACGTATTTCTTAGCCTAAGAATAATAAAACAGCAAAAAAAAGTAAACAGTATTGCACCACGTAAAATACGATACCGGTATCAGTGTTTCGGAAAACGCAAAGGCTCTCACCTACGTGACCTAGTGAATATTAAAATTTTCATTATTTTATTGATAAAACAAGTATTTCCTAGCCTAAGAATAATAAAACAGTAAAAAATAATAAAAAATACATAAAGTACTAAAAGTACTTTCACCATGTAAAATACGATACCGCTATCAACATTTCGGAAAACGAAAAGGCTCTCACCCACGTGACCTAGTGAATATTAAAATTTTCATAACTTTATTGATAAAACAAGTATTTCCTAGCCTAAGAATAATAAAACAGTAAAAATTAATAAAAAACATAAAGTACTAACAGTATTTCACCATGTAAAATACGATATCGCTATCAATGTTTCGGAAACGAAAAGGCTCTCACCTATGTGAGATAGTTCATGGAATGCTATTGGCTGAAAGGTCGGGAGACAACGAATCACAGAATTGTTTTTCAATATTTTCTGTATCATGGGGTCTGATTGGCTTTTTCATTGCAGTTTGCATTTCCCTCCAATTTCCAATGTGCCGCCTCACTCGCTCAGTCTAACTCTTGTGTGCGGCGTTCTCGTTGTGCTTACTAATACGTTTTGCTTGTGATTTTTTTTACTCGCATATTTTAACCTTTGCAATGCCTCCCAAGCATCCTTCATCTTCTAAGGCTTCTTGTAGTGAGCCTAAGTGGCAAAGGAAAATATTAACCATTGTAGATAAAGTGAAACTCTTAGATATGTTGAAAGAAGGAAAAAGGTTTATGGATGTCGGCCGCTATTTTGGTCTCAATGAATCTACTGTGCGTTACATAAAAAAGGACGAGGCAAAGATCAGGAAAACAGCGAGCATTTCTTTTAATAAATCGGCGAAGAGGCTCGTATCACCCCGCAATAAGGCAGTAGTACGCATGGAAGCTGCTTTGGTCCTGTGGATTCCTGATTGCAGAAAGAAAAACATCAGCTTAGACACCAATATCATACAAACAAAGGCGAAGAAGCTGTACAAGACATTCGCTGCAAATGAACCCGATGACGACAGTGGCGACCGTGGAGAGGAGGGGAGAGAAGAAGATATCGACGACCCACAACCAGGACCCTCCAGCGATTCTCCATCGAGGATACAACCGTTCGTTGCTAGTAGGGGATGGTTCTTCAAATTTCAAAAACGCTAAGGCCTAATGAGCGTTTCAGTTTATGGCGAGGCTGCCTCTGCAGATAGAGCTGCCGCAGAAAATTACGTCAAGAATGACTTCAAGAAAATTATCGCCGAAGGGGAATATGTTCCTGAGCAAGTCTTCAACATGGATGAGACTGGCTTATATTGGAAGAGAATGCCATCTCGCACTTTTCTCTTCAAGGAAGAAGCTAAAGCCCAGGGATTTAAAGCACACAAAGATCGCGTTGCCCTCATCATGTGCGGGAATGCTGCGGGCTTCATGTTAAAGCCCGGGCTTATCTACAAGTCAAAGAACCCTAGGGCTTTGAAGAACAAGAATAAGAATCTGCTGCCAGTGTATTGGATGCATAACCCCAAGGCCTGGATCACGAAAAGCCTCACATTGGACTGGTTTCACCAATGCTTTATCCCTCAGGTAAAACTTTATCTTATGGAAAAAGGCCTTGAATTTAAAGTCCTTCTTTTGATGGATAATGCTGGTGGCCACGCAACCAATCTCCAATATGACGGTGTTCAAGTTGAGTTCCTGCCACCGAATACGACATCACTGATTCAGCCTATGGATCAGGCGTTATTCGTGCGCTTAAGGCCCTATACACACGAAATGCCCTGGCGAACTAGTTAATTCCATGGATTCGGACAAAGACTTCTCACTGAAGAATTACTGGCGTAATTACACGATTGCCACATGCCTAAAAAATATTCAGAAAGCAATCAAAGAGATGAAGTCGGCCACAATCAATGCCAGTTAGAAGAAATTGTGGCCCGAAATCATCCACGACTACAAGGGATTTGCTCCTGTCGAGGTGCAGAAGGCGGCAGTTGCGAAAGCTGTGAAGTTGGCTGCATTGCTAGGAGGAGAAGGCTTTAAAGATATGACTCCCGAAGATGTGAATGAACTGATTGACTGCCACTCGCAGCCTTTGAGTGATGAAGACTTGGATGAAATGACGAAATCAGCGAGCGAAGAAGAGGAAGAACTTGAAGAATCGCACGAACCAACTGAAGATCCTGGCCTTACACTCGAACGTTTGGCAGCCATGTATGAACATTACAAAGCACTCCAACAACTCTCGCAGGAACATGCGAAAATATGGTTCGTTCGGTGACCTTCTGTAATTTTCTCGACGATGCCATGACTCCTTACCATGCCATGTTCCAACAAATGAAGAAAAAACAACAGCAACTCCCCATTACCATGCTCTTCCCCCCCAAAAAGCAGCCGTAAAGCTTTTATTGGCTGTGAAATAATTTTCTCCGGGGTCGAGAATAATGATCATCACCTCATTCACGGTAAGTTTACCTATCATGTACAAATGTATGTCACGTCATCATCACCTCATTCATCGTACTTTTATATATAACTTTCATAAAAATTTACGTTGCGTGCTGTTATTTATAATGTAAAGGGTGTTTTTTTTAACAGTGCAGGGAGGGTTTATAAAGTTCGTAAACGAAAAAATAATTGTAAATGAGGATGTGTGTCACGTCATCATCACCTCATTCACCGTAATTTTATCTATCATTTTCATAAAAATTTACGTTGCGTGGTTATTTATAATGTAAAGGGTGTTTTTTTTAACAGTGCAGGGAGGTTTTATACAGTTCGTAAACGAGAAAATAATTGTAAATGAGTATGTGTGTCACGTCATCATCACCTCATTCATCGTAATTTTATCTATCACTTTCATAAAAATTTACGTTGCTTGCTGTTATTTATAATGTAAAGGGTGTTTTTTTAACAGTGCAGGGAGAGTTTATACAGTACGTAAAAGAAAAAATAATTGTAAATGAGTATGTATGTCACGTCATTATCACCTCATTCACCGTAATTTTATCTATCACTTTCATAAAAATTTACGTTGCTTGCTGTTATTTATAATGTAAAGGGTGTTTTTTTAACAGTGCAGGGAGGGTTTATACAGTACGTAAATGTAAAATAATTGTAAATGAGTATGTATGTTACGCCATTATCACCTCATTCACCGTAATTTTATCTATCACTTTCATAAAAATTTACGTTGCTTGCTGTTATTTATAATGCAAAGGGTGTTTTTTTAACAGTGCAGGGAGGGTTTATACAGTACGTAAACAAAAAAATAATTGTAAATGAGTATGTATGTCACGTCATCATCACATTCACGGTAAGTTTTCCTATCACTTTCATAAAAATTTATGTTGCTTGCTGTTATCTATAATGTTAAGGGTGTTTTTTTTAACAGTGCAGGGAGGGTTTATACAGTACGTAAACAAAAAAATAATTGTAAATGAGTATGTATGTCACGTCATTATCACCTCATTCACCGTAATTATATCTATCACTTTCATAAAAATTTACGTTGCTTGCTGTTATTTATAATGTAAAGGGTGTTTTTTTAACAGAGCAGGGAGGGTTTATACAGTGTAAACGTAAAAATATATTAAAATATCTATGTACATATAGGCGGATCCTACTTCGCGGATTTCCTGGTTCGCGCCGGGTCCCGGAACCGAACTACCGCGATAAGTGAGGCAACACTGAATATATATATAAATATATATATATATATATATATATATATATATATATATATATATATATATATATATATATATATATATATATATATATATATATATATATATATATATATATATATATATATATATATATATATATATATATATATATATATATATATATATATATATATATCTATATATATATATATATATATATATATATATATATATATATATATATATACACAGGTATATATCGTCTTAAGTCGTTCTCGATTATACTTCGGTTTTCAAAAAAATATATGGAAAAATAAAAAAATATAAAATAAAAATAAAGTTTACGTCATTATAATCACCTTTACGTCTGTCCACTAAAAATATTGGAATCATAATATCACTAGAAAACCATTAAAAGCACATGAAATCATGTTACTGTACAATAAATAAAAACAAAAGCACATAAAATCATGTTATTGTACAATTATAGGGAATAAAAGCATATAAAATCTTATTAAAATACGTACAGTAGTTCCAATATCTACCATTAGACGTCGTCACTCGTCATAATAATAATAGTAATAATAATAATAATAATAACAATAATAATAATAATAATAATAATAATATTAATAATAATGATAATGATAATAAGAATAAGAATACGAATAAGAATAAGAATGCAGCAGGCATTTGCATTTATCGAAAAGGACTTTCTTTGTTAGAGGATATGGATCCTATTGCTATAAATAAAAACAAAAGCACATAAAACATGTTATTGTACAATAAATAAGAATAAAACCATATAAAATCTTATTAAAATACGTACAGTAGTTCCAATGTCTACCGTTAGGCGTCGTCACTTGTCATTCCCGCAAAACCGCTATTGTTTTGAATTGATTAGTTTATGCATGGTATATGTCTGTTTATCGGCTACTCTCATTCTCATTCATTTGTGACCTTATATTTTGCCCCATAGCGCCTAATTGAAAAAAGTATTAAGAACAAACAGCAAAGTTATTTTTAATATAATATTGTCAGGGAAATAGCGTGTGAGGGTGCATCAGCTGATACAGAAGTAGCAAAACGTTTGCCGATAGAGGTTCGTTCATAGGCTGCCAGGTACAGGGAAATTTCCTTGCTTTAGGGAAATTCAGGTGGGTACAGGGAAACAGGGAAGAAACTTGAAAATTCACTAAAACTAAAATCTAGGGAAAATCCAAAAAAGAAAGACAGAAAATCTACAGAAATTCTGGAGAACTAGCTATTATTAATCTAATTCTTTAAATTTTTACTCTGTGTGGTAATTGAGATGAAGAAATTGAAATGTATACAGCCTTGTATATGTATCTATAATGGGGATATTTTGAGCCAAATAGGGAAATTTTGTAAGCGAATCTAGGGAATTTTTGACAGCTTGACCTGACAGCACTGGTTTGTTCTCCCACATCCTACTCCTCTTCTACCACTTAATGCAATCGGATATTATGAAGAAAATTGAATAAAAGCATTAAGAATAAACAGCAAAGTCATTTTTAGTATAATATTGTTAGGGAAATACTTGTGAGGGTGCATCAGCTGATATGTATACAGCCTTGTATATGTATCTATAATGGGGATATTTTGAGCCAAATAGGGAAATTTTGTAAGCGAATCTAGGGAATTTTTGACAGCTTGACCTGACAGCACTGGTTTGTTCTCCCACATCCTACTCCTCTTCTACCACTTAATGCAATCGGATATTATGAAGAAAATTGAATAAAAGCATTAAGAATAAACAGCAAAGTCATTTTTAGTATAATATTGTTAGGGAAATACTTGTGAGGGTGCATCAGCTGATATGGAAGTGACAAAACGTATGCAGACTTGTCCTCAATGCCACCATCAGTGTTGCCAGAATACATAAGTGAGAGAAATGATAAATATAAAAAAATACATGTATGCTGGTAAGTTATTTCAAGTATCTTAAAGATGAAGTACATTTTTATTTAAATTACAATACTACCATCTTGTACTTAATATATATCTTAAAATGTACCAAACATTTGAAAATAAAAACATCCGCTTTATCTGGCAACACTGGCCACCATGCTAAGCCTGTTGCCAACGGCATAATAAAGTTCATTAATTAGTTTACTGTACATAAATTTAAAAATAAAGATACTACCTGCCCAACGTGTGAACAATGTGAAGAGAGCCTATAACATTTTCTACTATTTTGTGAAGCATGTGCACAAATAAGAACAGAATATAGTTTTTGAGCACAACCATATATAGAAAAGAAAATTGAAATAATTGCTAATATATTGTTATTTAGATATTGTAGTGAAAAAGACGTCAAAGAAATAAAACAATTTATACAAAGAATTTGTAGAAAAAGAAATCAAATAATAAAAACTGCACAAACAATTTAGCAAAGCAAAACCAGGACAAGGGAGCCATTGCAAAAGGCATATTCCACCCAACTATACTACTACTACAGTAAATCTGTATATCTAGGCTAGCCTAGAGACAAGCTAATTTGATTTAAGTCGTTTTTCGACTTAAGTCATCTCTCCTGGAACCAATTAACGACGTTGGGTGAAATATGCCTGTATATATATATATATATATATTATATATATATATATATATATATATATATATATATATATATATATATATATATATATATATATATATATATATATATATATATATATACAGCAATCCCTCGTTTATCGAGGGGGTTCGGTTCTGGGATCGGCCGCAATAGGTTAATTTCCGCGAAGTAGGAACACCTTAAAAAAAATAAAAATAAAAATAATTAAAAAAAATTAAAAAAAATAAATTAAAGATGATTATAACACCAGGACAGCCCAAAAATGATAAAATGACACAGGCTGTAAAGAGAAACAGAGATGGAGAGTGTAATGACCTGTCAAAAGTGAAGGGATTATAAAAGATGTGTAATGAATATCCAGCTCTCTGCTAAGTTTTAATATACCTCTGTATTACTTTCACGATTTCTATTTCAAAATTTCTCCTCAGATATTATTATTATTATTAATATTAATATTTAAAATTATTATTGGCAACAATAATTTTCCTTTGATGATGATTGTGGAGATTATTATTATTATTATTATCAAGAATTTTTAAATAAACCATTATTTTTACAATAAATAATGTAGTTTTGGTTGAATGAACAAGAGTTGATTAAAGCTCTCTCTCTCTCTCTCTCTCTCTCTCTCTCTCTCTCTCTCTAACATTCTATTCTACCCAACCCCCCACACTCTCTTTGTCCCAGCAAACTAGGGAGGGGCACTGTACACAGTTATTAAAGTAAATAAACCAACAGATGTACAAACAGTGATGAGCTCTTAATAATAATAATAATAATAATAATAATAATAATAATAATAATAATAATAATACTAATAACAATAATATTAATAATAATAATTATAATAATAATAATGATAAAAATCTCCATAATCATCATCAAAGGAAAATTATTATCGCCAATAATAATAATAATAATAATAATAATAATAATAATAATAATAATAATAATAATAATAAGATCTAAGGAGAATTGTTGGAATAGACATCATGAAAGTAATGCAGAAGTATATTAAAACCCAGCAGAGAATTGGATATTCATTACACATCTTTTATAATCCCTTCACATCTGATATGTCATTACACTCTTCATCTCTGTTTCTCTTTACAGCCTGATAAAGGCTGTCTTATTTTATCATTTTGGGCCTATCCTGGTGTCACAATAATCATTACATATTTTTTTTTTTTTCCCCAAAAAAAAATCCACGATGCACTGAATCTGCTATAGATAAACCGCGAAATAGCGAGGGATTACTGTGTGTATGTATATATATATATATATATATATATATATATATATATATATATATATATATATATATATATATATATATATATATATATATATATATACAGTGATCCCCCCCTTATCGCGGTAGTTCGATTCCGGGACCCGGCGCGAACCAGGAAAACAACGGAGTAGGAACACCTCAAAAAAAAATAAAAATAAAATAAAAAAAATAAATTAAAGATGATTATAACACCAGGACAGCCCAAAACTGATAAAATAAAACGGCCTTTATCAGGCTGTAAAGAGAAACAGAGATGGAGAGAGTAATGACTTGTCAGATGTGAAGGGATTATAAAAGATGTGTAATGAATATCCAGTTCTCTGCTGGGTTTACTATACCTCTGCATTACTTTCATGATGTCTATTCTAATAATTTTCCTTAGATCTTATTATTATTATTATTATTATTATTATTATTATTGGCAACAATAATTTTCCTATGATGATGATTGGGGAGATTATTAGTATTATTATTATCATTATTATTATTATTATTATTATTATAATTATTAATATTATTATTATTATCATCATCATTATTACGAATTCGTAATTAAACCATTATTTTTACTATAAACAATGTAGCGAACCAGAAAAATCGCGGAGTAGGATCAGCCTATATGTACATAGATATTTTGATTTAGTTTTACGTTTACACCGTATAAACTGTATAACCCCTCCCTGTACTGTTAACAAACCACCCTTTACTTCATAAATAGCAGCATGCAAGCGTAAATTTATATGACATACTCATGTACATAAGTATTTTACAATTATTTTTACGTTTACTGTATAAACCCTCCCTGCACTGTTAAAAAACCACCCTTTACTTTATAAATAACAGCATGCAACGTAAATTTATATGTACGTTATAGGTAAACTTACCTTATCTGTTATGCTTAACATTTTTCTTTGCCGTTTAGGCTAACTACAAGAAGCCTTAGAAGATGAAGGATGCTTGGGAGGCATTGCAAACCT
>JAXCGZ010017410.1:0-25000 GCA_037179515.1 Halocaridina rubra | reverse complement strand
TTGTCTTTTTCTTATTTGGCAATTTTTTCTAAAAACATTCATCACACAGTCATTTACCATGTACACTACTTTATTGCCCACAGTTTTATCTGGGAGATGATTCTCAGTAAAAGCCTGAATATCATTCCACTAACTAAAAATATCTTTAAATTCTTCACTGGACACCTTTACACTCATCCTCTTCCTCCGGTGACTGCTCCTCTTAGAGAATCTTCACCTGTTCACGTTGCAACTCAATCAATTCTATGGTGGTAAGTTCTTTGTGGTCCTCCACCAGCTTATCCACATCCTCCTCACTAACCTCCAAGACCAAACTTTTGCCCGTGGCCACAATTTCATTAACAATTTGAATAGCTAACTCCTGTTTGAAGCCCTCGAAGACTTTATCAGTCACAAAACCTGGCCAAAGTTTCCTCCAGGTGGAGTTCAGTGTACAATATAAGACCTCTATCCATGTTTTTTCAATGAGGTCAATGCAGTGGAGGATATTAAAGTGGTCTTTCCAGAAATTACAAAGGGTCAAATCCGTGTCATTGGTGACCTGGAAACACCTGGCAAAAGGACCCTTTCCATACAACTTTTTAAAATTAGAAATTACTTGCTGGTTCATGGGCTGGAGGATAGAAGTGATGTTGAGAGCAGAAATTTTACTTTAATAAAGTCGTAATGTATAGCGAGATCTTCTTCCACACCTGGAGGCTGGGCAGGAGCATTATCCATTATGAGGAGAAATATGAGGGGAAAATCTTTTTCCTCGATATATTTTTTTGCTGCTGGCACAAACACTTCAATCATCAACTTTAGGAATAAAATTCGCATGACCCAAGCCTTTGAATTTGACATCCACAATACTGGGAGGCTAGTTTCCAATACGTTATTGCGCTTAAAAACACGCGGATTTTCAGAGTGGTTAACTAAAAGAGGCTTGATCTTACAGTCAACACTAGCATTAGCCCACAATAAAAGGGTAAGCCTATTTTTCATTAGTTTGTGGCCAGGCAGTGATTTCTCCTCTTGGATATAATAGGTTCTTCTGAGCAATTTCTCTCAAAGGGTCCCGTTTCATCACAATTAAAAACTTGTTGCGGGATATAACCTTCATTTTCAACAAATGAAGCGAATTCCTTCACGTAAGAATCTGCTGCTTTTTGGTCAGATCTAGTCAACTCCATGCCTAATGACACTATGAATCCCAGTTTGGCGACGGAAGTGTTCAAACCAACTTCTGATGGCTTTAAATTCCTCAAGTTTAGCACCACTAGAACTCGTAGAGTTTTGCAAAGCCTTAGCGCATATTATGGCCTCGCTAATACTATCTCGAACAAGCTGTTTTTCATTTATCCACGACATTAATAATTTTTCTACCTCTTCTATTACTAGTGACCTATACTTCGTTAATATATATACTCCCCTTAGCCAAGTCAGCCGCCTTTAAGATCTCTTTATTCTTTAAAATTGTACTGATAGTCAATTTCATCATGTTATACTGCGTTGCGAAATCGGACACACGAATCCCATTTTCATCTTAAAAAAACTTCTTTCTTCATTTTCACTGTTATACATCTAGGGTGTTTGTCACCAATAACACTAACACTTTTAACTTTCTTAGGAGCCATAATAATGGCTATATGAAACGTAAAACAATGGAAAACAAAGCAAGATCTACAATCAGATCACGAACGAACCACACAGCACAGGCACCAATGCAGAAATGTGAGCGGCGGAGTGGGACACATGGTGGCTTGGTTAACACATGAGTGCTCGTAGGCTGGAATTTATTTGTGGGCTGGGGTCAAAATTTTTTCAAAATTTTGTTTGTGGGTTGGTTTGTTCGTGGGTACAGGCATTCATAGGATGGGGAAACCACTGTGTTTATTTATATATATATATATATATATATATATATATATATATATATATATATATATATATATATATATATATATATATATATATATATATATATATATATATATATATATATATATATATATATATATATATATATATATATATATATATATAGATAGAAGGTATAAGGTTGGATTCCTTTTAACCTTCTGTGGTGTAGTGGTAGCGCCTTGACTTAGTAATCATAAGTCCTAGGTTCGAGTCCCGGTCGGGGTAAAAAATGATTCATGTTTTCACATATGTAATGTGCTTATTTGATATATATATATATATATATATATATATATATATATATATATATATATATATATATATATATATATATATATATATATATATATATATATATATATATATATATATATATATAGTGATCCTTCGCTGGATCGTATTTCTTGGCTAACGTTTTCACTGTACCACATTTTCTTTTTGGCAAATTATTAAATTTTTTGGGGGGTATATGCAAAGATATTAAAATAAAAAAAATAGAAATTCTCAGTATTTTCATGTTTTTATTGAAAAAAACATATTTCATTACCTAATTGATAAAAAAAAATTATTTCCCGGCCTACGAGTAATAAAACAGTAAAAAATAGTAACAAACATAAATTAAGATATACGTACGTACAGTATAACTCACAGTATTGCATCATGCGAAATAGTGTCCGATAGCGTACAATGTATTGGGGTCGCAGCTACGTGAGCTAGCATATACAGTGTTACCTCCCTTATCGCGGTAGTTCGGTTCCGGGACCCAGCGCGAACCAGTAAATCCGCGGAATAGGATCAGCCTATATGTACATAGATATTTTAATGTATTTTTACGTTTACACTGTATAAAGCCTATCTGTACTGTTAAAAAAACACCCTTTACATTATAAATAACAGCAAGCAACGTAAATTTTTATGAAAGTGATAGGAAAACTTACCGTGAATGAGGTGGTGATGATTTGACATACATAGGTACAGTATTTTACAATAATCTTTACGTTTACGTAAAATAGCGGCCGACATCCACAAACTTTTTTCCTTCTTTCAACATATCTAAGAGTTTCACTTTATCTACAATGGTTAACATGTTCCTTTGACGCTTAGGCTCACTACAAGAAGCCATAGAAGATGAAGGATGCTTGGGAAGCATTACAAAGGTTAAAATATGCGAGTAAAATAATCACAAGCAAAACATAATAATAATAAGCACAACGTGAATGGCGCACACGAGTGAGGCGAGACAATGGAAGATGGTGGAAGCCTTTGTCCGAAACGCTGATAGCGGTATCGTATTTTACATGTTGCAATACTGTTAGTATTTATGTTTTTTACTATTTTTTACTGTTTTATTATTCTTAGGCTAAGAAATACGTTTTTTTATCAATAAAATCATGAAAATAGTGGAAATATAAATATATATGCTAGCTCACGTAGCTGCGACCCCAATACATTGTACACTATCGAACACAAGCAAAACATTTCATAAGCACAACGTGAACGGCGCACACGTGAGTTAGACTGAACAAATCTTTGTCCAAAACGCTGATAGCGGTATCGTATTTTACATGTTGCAATACTGTTAGTATTTATGTTTTTTACTATTTTTTACTGTTTTATTATTCTTAGGCTAATAAATACGTTTTTTTATCAATAAAATCATGAAACTACTGGAAATATAAATATATATGCTAGCTCATGTAGCTGCGACCCCAATACATTATACGCTATCGAACACAATTTCGCATGATGCAATACTGTGAGTTATACTGTACGTACGTATATCATTCAGTTATTAGTACAATGTATATTAATTTTATAATTCATTTACTTATTTGATGATTGTACAAAATCTATTGTATTTATTCATTGTAATTTGGACCAAATATTCCTTTTGTAAAGATTATACTGTACTTTTCAAAATAGGTGGTCAATAAACGTTTCTATCTATCTATCTATCTATATTTATGTTTTTTACTATTTTTTACTGTTTTATTATTCGAAGGCTGGGAAATAATTTTTTTTTATCAATTAGATAATGAAATATGTTTTTTCAATAAAAAAAATTAATATACTGAGAATTTTTTTCTTTTTAATATTTTAATATTTTTGCATATACCCATGAAAATAATACTTTATCCCAAAATAAACCGCGATACAGTGAGAACGCGAACCAAGAAACGCGAATAACTGGGGCAACACTGTATATTTATATTTCCAGTAGTTTCATGATTTTATTGATAAAAAAACGTATATCTTAGCCTAAAAATAATAAAACAGTAAAAAATAATAAAAAAAAAACATAAATACTAACAGTATTGCAACATGTAAAATACGATACCGCTATCAGCTTTTCGGACAAAGGCTTGTTCAGTCTAACTCACGTGTGCGCTGTTCACGTTGTGCTTATTAAAACGTTTTGCTTGTGATTTTTTTACTCGCATATATTAACCTTTGCAATGCCTCCCAAGCATCCTTCATCTTCTAAGGCTTCTTGTAGTGAGCCTAAGCGGCAAAGGAAAATGCTAACCATAACAGATAAGGTAAGTTTACCTATCACGAACATATAAATTTACGTTGCATGCTATTATTTATAAAGCAAAGGGTGGTTTCTTAACAGTGCAGGGAGGGTCTATACAGTAAACGTAAAAAATAATTGTAAAATACCTATGTACATGAGTATGTCATAAAAATTTATGCTTGCATGCTGTTATTTATGAAGTAAAGGGTGGTTTGTTAACAGTACAGGGAGGGTTTAAACAGTTTATATGGTGTAAACGTAAAAATAAATTAAAATATCTATGTACATATAGGCTGATCCTACTCTGCGATTTTCCTGTCTCGCGCCGGGTCCCGGAACCGAACCCTCGCGATAATCGAAGGAACACTATATATATATATATATATATATATATATATATATATATATATATATATATATATATATATATATATATATATATATATATATATATATATATATATATATATATATATATATATATACACAGTGTTACCCCACTGTATCGCGCTTCTTGGTTCGCGGTCTCACTCTATCACGGTTTTTTTTTTTATAAATTATTATTTTATTTTATGGGTATACGCAAAAATATTAAAATATTGAAAAAAAAAAATTTTCAGTATTTTCATTTTTTTTATTGAAAAACATTTTTTCATTATTTAATTGATAAAAAAAATTATTTCCCAGCCTACGAATAATAAAACAGTAAAAAAAATAGTAAAAAACATAAATTTAGATATACGTACGTACAGTATAACTCACAGTACAGGGTATTGCATCATGCAAAAAAGTGTCCGATAGCATACAATGTATTGGGGTTACAGCTACGTGAGCTAGCGTATATATTTATATTTCCAGTAGTTTCATGATTTTATTGATAAAAATAACGTATTTCTTAGCCCAAGAATAACAAAACAGCAAAAAATAGTGAACAGTATTGCACCACGTAAAATACGATACCGGTATCAGTGTTTCGGAAAACGCAAAGGCTCTCACCTACGTGACCTAGTGAATATTAAAATTTTCATTATTTTATTGATAAAACAAGTATTTCCTGGCCTAAGAATAATAAAACAGTAAAAAATAATAAAAAAAAAACATATAAAGTACTAAAAGTACTTTTACCATGTAAAATACGATACCGCTATCAACGTTTCGGAAAACGAAAAGGCTCTCACCTACGTGACCTAGTGAATATTAAAATTTTCATTATTTTATTGATAAAACAAGTATTTCCTAGCCTAAGAATAATAAAACAGTAAAATATAATAAAAAACATAAAGTACTAACAGTATTTCACCATGTAAAATACGATGCCGCTATCAACGTTTCGGAAACGAAAAGGCTCTCACCTATGTGAGATAGTTCATGGAATGCTATTGGCTGAAAGGTCGGGAGACAATAAATCAGAGAATTGTTTTTCAATATTTTCTGTATCATGGAGTCTGATTGGCTTTTTCATTGCAGTTTGCCTTTCCCTCCAATTTCCAATGTGCCGCCTCACTCGCTCAATCTAACTCTCGTGTGCGCCGTTCTCGTTGTGCTTAATAATACGTTTTGCTTGTGACATTTTTACTCGCATATTAAAACCTTTGCAATGCCTCCCAAGCATCCTTCATCTTCTAAGGCTTCTTGTAGTGAGCCTAAGCGGCAAAGGAAAATGTTAACCATTGTAGATAAAGTGAAACTCTTAGATATGTTGAAAGAAGGAAAAAAGTTTGTGGATGTCGGCCGCTATTTTGGCCTCAATGAATCTACTGTGCGTTACATAAAAAAAGACGAGGCAAAGATCAGGAAAACAGCGAGCATTTCTTTTAATAAATCGGCGAAGAGGCTCTTATCACCCCGCAATAAGGTAAGTTTACCTATCATGTACAAATGTATGTTACGTCATTATCACCTCATTCACCGTAATTTTATCTATCACTTTCATAAAAATTTACGTTGCTTGCTGTTATTTATAATGTAAAGGGTGTTTTTTTAACAGTGCAGGGAGGGTTTATACAGTACGTAAACGAAAAAATAATTGTAAATGAGTATGTATGTCACGTCATTATCACCTCATTCACCGTAATTTTATCTATCACTTTCATAAATATTTACGTTGCTTGCTGTTATCTATAATGCTAAGGGTGTTTTTTTTAACAGTGCAGGGAGGGTTTATACAGTACGTAAATGAAAAAATAATTGTAAATGAGTATGTATGTCACGTCATTATCACCGTAATTTTATCTATCACTTTCATAAAAATTTACGTTGCTTGCTGTTATTTAAAATGTAAAGGGTGTTTTTTTAACAGTGCAGAGAGGGTTTATACAGTACGTAAACGAAAAAATATTTGTAAATGAGTATGTATGTCACGTCATCATCACATTCACGATAAGTTTTCCCATCACTTTAATAAAAATTTATGTTGCTTGCCTTTATCTATAATGTTAAGGGTGTTTTTTTTAACAGTGCAGGGAAGGTTTATACAGTACGTAAATGAAAAAATAATTGTAAATGAGTATGTATGTCACGTCATTATCACCTCATTCACCGTAATTTTATCTATCACTTTCATAAAAATTTATGTTGCTTGCTGTTATTTATAATGTAATGGGTGTTTTTTTAACAGTGCAGGGAGGGTTTATACAGTGTAAACGTAAAAATATATTAAAATATCTATGTACATATAGGCGGATCCTACTTCGCGGTGGGTCCCGGAACCAAACTACCGCGATAAGTGAGGCAACACTGTATGTATATATATATATATATATATATATATATATATATATATATATATATATATATATATATATATATATATATATATATATATATATATATATATATATATATATATATTGTTCGCTTTTTTTGCGTGTTTATAATCCACAAAATTGGAATAACGCTCCTAAAAATAATAGTACAAACATACAAAATTTGCGAATAACACCCAAGCAAACAAATAAAAAAAAACGGAAGTGGCAACGTTTGCCGATAGAGGTTCGTTCTCCCGCATCCTCCTCCTCTTCTACTGCTTAATGCAATTGAATATTATGAAAAATATTAAAAAAAAGCCTTAAGAACAAACAGCAAACAAACTTTCAATATAATATTGTCAGGGAAATAGCGTGAATATATATATTTCATATATGTTTCCCTGATCTACGTTTTCTTTGTAACGAATTGTATAGTTTTCTTTTTCTCTCAGCTGACTTTCTTTACGTCTATATTTCGTGCAGCATGGTCGATATGTAAAGAAGATAGAATAATGTTTAGAACCAAGGAATATTAATAATACTAAAATCTTGAAAATTAGATAAACCCTCAATAGAGTGAGTAAATAAATATTTTATGAGTAAGATATTGTGCCTAAATAGTGATACGCATCAGCTGATACGGAAGCGGCAAAATGTTTGCCGATCGAGGATCATTCTCCCGCATCCTCCTCCTCTTCTACCGCTTAATGCGATAGAATATTATGAAGAAAATTTAAAAAAAAGTATTAAGATCAAACAGCAAACAAATTTTCGATATAATACCGTCAGAGAAATAGCGTGCGAGGGTGCATCAGCTGATACGGAAGTGGCAAAACGTTTGTGGATAGAGGTTTGTTCTCCCGCATCCTCCTCCTCTTCTACCGCTTAATGCGATCGAATATTATGAAGAGAATTGAAAAAGTATTAAGAACAAACAGCAAACAAACTTTCGATATAATATCGTCAGTGAAATAGCATGTAGAGAATATATATATTTCAATTAAGTTTCCCATGTACAGTACGATATATGTTTTCTTTGTAATGAATTGTATAGTTTTCTTTTTCTCTCAGCTAACTTTGTGCAGCATGGTCGATATGCAAAGATGATAGAATAATGTTTAAAATCAAGGAATATTAATACTATAATCTTGAAAATTAGATAAACTCCAAATAGAGTGAGTAAATTAATATTTTATGAATAAGATATTGTGCCTGAATAGTGATAAGCATCAGCTGATACGGAAACGGCAAAACGTTTGCCGATAGAGGTTCGTTCTCCCGCATCCTCCTCCTCTTCTACCACTTAATGCACTCGAATATTATGAAGAAAATTGAGAAAGAGCATTAAGAACAAACAGCAAACAAACTTTCAATATAATATTGTTAGGGAAATAGCGTGCGAGGGTGCATCAACTGATATGGAAGTGGCAACGTTTGCCGATAGAGGTTCGTTCTCCCGCATCCTCCTCCTCTTCTACCGCTTAATGTGATCGAATATTATGAACAAAATTGAGAAAAAGCATTAAGAACAAACAGCAAACAAACTTTCAATATAATATCGTCAGGGAAATAGCGTGCCAGGTTGCATCACCAGATACGGAGGCGGCAAAATGTTTGAATCCTCATGCTCACCGCCACCATGCACATCCCAGTGTATGCCTGTTGCCCACCGCATAGTAGAGCGCATTAATTTGTTTACTATACAATAAATCTGTATATTTTTATACTGTACACTATTTGCATGTTAATATAAATAACTACAGGTCTTTCTGCTTTGTTATGTATGTATAAAACATGCTTCACTTATCTTATATCTTTGGTATATAGTGTGGACGGTTGTGGAACAAGATATGCCCATTATCATTGTTTCTTATGCAAAATAACTCGTAACATTACGCTGTTTGTTCTTAATGCTTTTTTTCCATTATCTTCATAATATTCGATCGCATTAAGCGATAGTTGTACTAACCATGTAGTAGGCTGGCCCATGCCAGCAGCCGCCCATTGCAATACTAAAGCTGAGGGGTCTTTTAGACTTAAATAGTAATGTCCAAGACTGTTCAATGTTAAGTCTTCCTTCAGTTACGGTTCTTTTTCTATGCCTACATCGACACCGAATATTCTTGGATTTTCGTTACAAATCTCTTATTATCCCTTCACATCTGACAAGCCACAGCACTCCACATCTCTGCTTCTCTTTACTTTATGTTTTCTTCGTGCCCAGGCCTGATGAGGGCACCTTTATTTTTTTTTTGGCCTGTTCTGGAAAAAAAAAAAAAGAGAGAGAGAGAGAGAGAGAGAGAGAGAGAGAGAGAGAGAGAGAGAGAGAGAGAGAGAGAGAGAGAGAGAGAGAGAGAGAGAGAGAGAGAGAGAGAGAGAGAGAGAGAGAGAGAGAGAGAGAGAGAGAGAGACAAGAAGAAGAAGAAGAAGAGGAGGAGGAGGAGGAGGAGGAGGAGGAGGAGGAGGAGGGAGAACTAACCCCTATTGGCAAACGTTTTGCCACTTCCATATCAGCTTGATGCTTATCACTACTCAGAAACAATATCTTACTCATAAAATATTTATTTACTCACTATTTGGGGTTTATCTAATTTTCAAGATTATAGTATGTATTATTAATATTCCTTGGTTCTAAACATTATTCTATCTTCTTTACGTATCGACCATGCTGTACGAAATCTAAACGTAAACAAAGTTAGCTGAGAGAAAAAGAAAAATATACAATTCGTTACAAAGAAAACATATATCGGGGAAACTTAAATGAAATATATATATTCTCCACACGCTATTTCCCTGACGATATTATATCGAAAGTTTCTTTGCTGTTTGTTTTTAATGCTTTTTTTTCAATTTTCTTCAAAAATTTTATCGCATTAAACAGCAGAAGAGGAGGAGGATACGGGAGAACGAACCTCTATCAGCAAGCATTTTGTCACACTTCCATATCAGCTGATGCACCCTCACACGCTATTTCCCTGACAATTTTATATCGAAAATTTGTTTGCTGTTTGTCCTTAATGCTTTTTTTAAATTTTCTTCATAATATTCGATCGCATTAAGCAGTAGAAGAGGAGGAGGATGCGGGAGAACGAACCTCTATCGGCAAACGTTTTGTCACACTTCCCTATCAGATGATGCAACCTCGCACGCTATTTCCCTGACGATTTTATATCGAAAATTTGCTTGCTGTTTGTTCTTAATGTTTTCTTTCAATTTTCTTCATAATATTCGATCGCATTAAGTGGTAGAAGAGGAGGACGATGCGGAAAAACGAACCTCTATCGGCAAATGTTTTATCACACTTCCGTATCAAGTGGTGCACCCTCGTACGCTATTTCCCTGACGATATTTATTGAAAATTTGTTTGCTGTTTGTTCTTAATGCTTTTTTCAATTTTCTTCATAATATTCGATCGCATGAAGCGGTAGAAGAGGAAGAGGATGCGGGAGTATGAACCTCTATCAGCAATGTTTTACTACTTTCGTATCAGCTGATGCACCCTCGCACACTATTTCCCTAACGATATTATATTGAAAATATGTTTGCTGCTTCTTCTTAATGCTTTTTTTAAATCTTCTTCATATATCCGATAGCATTAAGCGGTAGAAGAGGAGGAGGATGGCGGTGATTTCCATTCTCTTCACTCTCCCCCATATAATCTACTCTTATAACACGTAGGAAAACATGGAGGAAGTATTGTGACCACCCTCCCTAAGGAGGAACATACATACAAGCTACAGAATCATGCCACCATACCGGCTGAGCTAATGCTGCAGATAAAATTTTGCATATCATAAACCAGCCGGATCAAGCAAGCACACAATCTCATCTGATATGGTAGAATAATTTTGTAGCTCACGACGCAAGTTCGAGTCACAGAGGTTCTAATAATATTTACGTAGATAATTATAATGGTATTAATAACAATAATACTTTAATGGACATAAGAGGTGCAAAGTCAGATAATATTTATAGTCCGGAGACAATACATGAACCCAAATTATGAATAAATTTATGCAAAAACTATATGAGAAAACAGTAGACAGTTCTTCATTATAATACATACATAGTCTCACAAAGTAAGAGTCTGATCAAACAACACTGTACGAGGCAAAGACATATCAAAATACCATATCTTACATGAACTCAATATTTGTACAGTATCAAGGACAGCAAAAGTGTAACATATCCATGATAACTATCAATTTATTCTTCTGAAAAGTTTTAAAATCACATAGGGATGTGGTGAATCATTTGATAAGTAATAAGCTAACACGATCACTATTACAAGTTACAATAGGATTATGAGCTCTTTAGTAAATTACAAGATGCATTATCAATTCCTTAGAATAGAGGTTTGCAGCAGATTTATATCATGTAAATATGTTAAGGAAGTGAAATAAGAGGTCTGAGCGACCAAACGCAATAAACTTTGACATTATTTTTACCAATTGTTTTTTATGTTATGTAAAGAGGATGGATGGCAGATCCAGTAATGTTATCAAAATATTAAAATAGGCTAGGAGATATGAGTACTGGGGGTCCTCGGTTTACAATGTCTTTGACTTACAATGTTTCGTCGTTACGACGCTGGTCCCATGAATTAATAACTAATTTTTTCAAACTACGTGGTTAGCGTTGTAAATACAAACTTTGTGCTCTGGAAAGTTTGTTAGCATGGTGGACGAATAAGTCATCACGAAGCATTGTTGCGCACATATATATCAAATTAATGGTTTTATTTATTTATTTGTTTATGTATTTGGCTATGTGAAGGACCTAGTATGAAATAATTTACAATATTACCAAATACATAGTTGTAAATATGGTCTTCATGCGGAGCAGTTCACTGAGTATGGCGGACAAATATGTCATCACACAGCATTGTTGTATACATATATATTATACTAATGGTTTTATATGTTTACGTATTTGGCTATGTGAAGGACCTAGTTTGATTCTATTTACAAAAGGCAATCAATTTGTGCCAGAAGTGGAGAGGTAATGTGCTGCCAAGGGTCTGCCCTTTAAGGTGTTGCTATTGCTGGACAATGCCCCTGGTCACCCTCCCCATTTGGATCAGGATGTCAATGACCTTTGATGGCCTACTGCCTCCGAAGGACAATCGCTAAGGCTCTCAGGGCAAATGACAACAACAACAATTTTATTTTCAAGACTTATTGAAGTCTTACAATATTCATCAGGCTGGCAAGAATATTGCTGATTCTTGGAAGGAAGTCAAGCAGACGAACTTGAATGGGGTATGGAAGAAACTGTGCCCTCAGTTTGTGAATGACTTTCATCGCTTTGAGGAGACAGTTGAGGCTCAGTGATGGGACTCGCCCATCAAGGACTACAATAGGGACGTCCATGACTATATTCTTGAGTTTTCGTCCCATCTCAAAAAGGCCTGGAAATCTGCACAATTAGCCATTAAGGGTCACCAGCAGACTGCCAAGCTCCTCTTTGACAAGCGTGCCCGACATCATGTCCTGACACCTGGAGATCGAACACTGTTAATTCTTGCAACAGATACTTGCAAGCTAATGCTATGCTAGAAAGGACAGTACACTGTGGTACACCATGTGACCCCCGACAATTACGTGTTAAATGTTGATGGCAATAACCGGAAATGCCACATTAACCAGCTGAAGATGTATCATGAGGACCAGGAGGCCCACAGGGATCCTGCAATGGCACTCTCAGCAACCCCTGTAGGTACCCTCAGTAGCAACATTACCTCCGAGGCTGCAGCAACATAGGTGCTTCATTACAGACACCCTTTACCTCCTATATTGGAGTACTCCTCCCTTACGATGGAGACAGACTTACGGGAGTAGAGTTTTTAGGAAGAAGCTCCTCTGGCTGCACCAAATGTCCTCGCAATTCAAGACTTCTAATGATGGTAAGGACCCTGCCATTCCCATACAACGAAAGGAAAGGGTGAGTCATTGCATTATTAACTCCAGACTGCAACTGAGCCAACAGGAAAGGCTGAACAAGATATTAGAGGACTACGAAAACCATTTCAACAACCTCCCAAGACACTACCGCTACCCTTGACCATCATGTCAGATTGACTAACCAAGATCTCTTTTGGCACATCTATAGCCTTCCCCACCAGCTGTCTGTACAGCTGAAGGAAGTTCTTGACACTTGGGTCTGCCTCGGAATAGTTGAAAAAAGAATTTCGCCTTGGTGTTCGTCATTACTGGCAGTGCGTAAGCGAAATGGCAGTCACAGGTTCTGCCTCGACTGTCGTAAGCTTAACTCCTGTACCATCTTTGCTGGAGAGCCCACTGACACCGAGCATATTTTCTCATTACTCTCCCGACCCCACTACCTGTCCAGATTGGATCTGGCATGTGGATTTTGACAAGTCCCGCTGAGCGAGACTACCAAACCTCTAACAGCCTTTCCCACATGCCTTTTGGTATGGTGAATGCCCCTGGCTGCTTCAGCAGACTCATGAGGACAGTATTGCAGGGCATCAACAATGTTTCCTGCTTTATAGATGACATCTTGGTGCATTCTCAGGATTGGTCATCGCACCTTCGACTTTTCGCAGCGTTCTCGCTTGCTTGAAACGGCATGGACTTCATTTAAAGCCACTTGGTCGGAAAAGGAGTTATGTCCCCTTTACAGGACAAGGTGCAAGCTATTAAGGATATGGAAAAACCTGCTACTGTAACTCAACTGAGATCATTCCTGGGTAGTGTCAGCTACTACCAACAGTTCATTCCACACTTTAATACTATCGCTACCCCTTTGCAGCAAATGACCTCCTCAAAGCGAGGTAAAACCTCCCCTATCCAATAGACAGACGAGGCGCAGGGAGCATTTTTCAAGCTCCGAGAAGCATTGGTGTGTGAGCCAGTGTTACAACTGGTAAAGCCCGATTTTCCCTTTATCTTGCAGAACGACGCCTCAGACGAAGGCCTTGGCACCATGTTCTGGCAAGCCTGGTCAGACAACTCAGCAGAAGTAGCTCCAGTGCGATATGCAAGCCGCAGGCTTCGCCCTGGAGAGCGAAATTACTCCACCATGGAGAAGGAAGCTCTGGCCGCATACTGGGTCATAAAGAAATTTGAAGTCCATCTGTATGGCTGACATTTTACACTGAGAATAGACCACCACCCTCTCCTATATTTACAGACTGCAGACAAGCTGAATCCTCGCCTGAAAAGGTGGGCACTTTACCTGAATCTTTTCAAATTCAGTGCCCAACATGTTGATGGAAAGGACAATGACCTCGCTCACTTACTAAGTCGACGGTCGTTACCCTCAAATGAGGAAACTGGTACTGTTAGCCTCAGCTTAATTATCTGATGTGTTATTTATTTTTATGTTTATCTTTTATATCTTTAATATTGTACTTGTTTATTTTTAGCTTACATACGCATTTCAGTTTGGTCATGTACGTGTAAAGGGGTTTTACTTAGTTTTTTAGTAGTGTGTTTATATACCCTTGTGGAACGCATCCATGAGTATTAACGTTATTCCTTTTGGAAGACAACGAAGAAGAAGATGAAGAATATTTCTTTGATTATATTTTTATATTCCGATTTTGTGGGACCCTGTAAGCCAGAACACGGGGGAAACTTTTAGTTTAGTGTTGAATAGCTGAAGCTGTTTTAAATCCAGTCACCGCTGTCAAGGACGGCTAGGTTCAAATTTTTCATTTTACGTATTTTATATATTTTTTGTATATTATTTGATTGCCTTATTGCATGTGAAGAATTCTTAAACTTAAATACTAATATTCTCTGCGATATTTAATTGTAATTTTAAGTTTCTTGAAATTTGAATTTGAACACATTCCTTTTATGTTTTGCATGTCTCAATGTTTTTTAATAAGAATTTTTCACTTTACTGATAGTATCATATGTTCAAGTGGTGGATCCCATCTCTTTTTTTTGTCCATTTGTTCTTTTCCCTTAGAAGGATCTCTCATTCCTTATAATAACACTGAAGTCACCCTATCTTCTTATGTTCATTTTTCTCCCTCTGTAATAAAATTTTGTTAATTCAATATTCTACAGAAAGGGCCTTTGCGACAGAGTACTTCGCTCAAAGTCGCCAGAGGCTGTAGTCTTTACTTACTGAAAAAATTTTTACTCTTTGCATTTTACAGATTATGATTATTTGCAATTTATATTTCAGTTTATAGCTAATGCTAAATATATTTTGTTTAATATCTGTACGTGTAGAAAGCATGATCCCAATATGAAAATCTCCCTCCTATTTCTGTTTTCTACTCTTCCTTTTTCCTCATGAATGAGGCCATAATCCTAGAGAGTGTTAGATACGTTGTTTATGCAATTTTCTTATTATAAAATTGCTTTTGTTGATAAATTTTGCTATATTACAAAAATTGCTCTTGCCGATAATAATGTTACAAATTTGACCCTGCTGATATGTCATTAGCCTGTCTAGTTACATTTCAGTAGCTTCTTTAATATTTGAATATTTAAAATTCCGTCTCCTGCAATGCAAAGAACGTTCTGGAGATTGTTCGCCATTAACCTATTTGCCCATAATATTTCTGGTTTTTTTATTTCCTTCCGCTTGTTGCACCTAAAATACTGTCTCTCCCTTGTATCTCTGCCATAACTGCCTGCCTGGGACCATCACTACAGTAGCCCTCGAATATTATATGACAAGTTACTACTCTGAATATACAGCCTACAGGCGGGCCGAATGATGACGTCACTAAGAAGGACGCTTGATCACTCATTTGGCAGCCAAACTTCCCAGAGGCAAGATCTCGTCTCAGCAGTCCCGGTAACTTCAAAACTTTTTTACGTGGCGTCTTCACATGAATTCATTTGGCACAAACAAGGTGAGGGATAGTGCATGGTAAAGCTCAGTTCCATTCCCATACAAAACAAACTTTTGTAGATTACCTAACAGGAATCGCACTTGCCAAATTTAATACCTTGACCTGGAAATTACCAACGATGTAATTTGATAAGAAATTTCTTTCATTGTGGGTGTCAAACAAAAATCTCGCTCTCAATATATTACTCAATACCACGTAAATATCTAGCCCTTCTAATAAATTCTAATTTCATTTCACCCCTTTCTATTATCGTACATGAAGCGTTTACGTCAAAGGTCATAAATAAAAGTTATTTACTATACAAACTGCAAATAATTAATAATTCAACTAAAGTGTTTTATGCAATAAACAGCAAATAACAAGTAATTTTGCTCAGTTGGCATGGCAAATGTTTCTTGTTAACCACAATTTAATGAATACATGCTGTATTTATCTTGCTGATTCTTCATTTATTGGGAATAAAGTGTTTTGAGTTATAAGTTATAAATACTTCAAAAGGTGTATTCATTGAATGAATACATATTTATCTCGTAGAGTCTTCTTTTATCATAAATTAAGTCTTTTACCATATAAATTGCCAATAATTAATAAGTAATTTTGCTCTATTGGCATTGCAAACGTTTATGGTTACCAACAATTTAAGGAATGCATTCTGTATTTGTCTCACTTGTTCTTCATTTGTTGTGAATAACTGTTTTACACTAATGTCAGTAAATAATTAATGATTTTGTATGCTCTTACGGTAGCATAAATATTTCTGGTTAGCTGTGACTAACCAATATATTTTCATGTAGAATAATATTGGAAACTCATTATTTGTGTGATCGTGCCTTCAGTTTTCCCATTATTAATGGTGTCGCTTCTGTTTCTGCAATTGCAGTGTCCTCTATTCTACTCTGCCTGTTTGACAGAGGTGATCGTCGAGTTGAGGCCAAAATCTTGGCATCTGTCTGTGGTGCCGGGAATTGATATCGTGCTCCTCACCCTCGAGATTCGAGGCAGCATTCCATAAATTTAAATTTTAAATTTGTTCCAGATTTCCAAAAATTAATTAAATTTATTTTAATGTGTCATTGCATTACCAAATTAAAAGAAAGTTGAATTTTGAGTTTCATTTAACCGAGTAGTGGTATGAGGGTCTGTCCTGTCTGTTTGTGAGCTCTTAACCGAGTTCAGTACCTTGAGTGCCCTTAGTGAAACAGAATCTTAACATTAATCTCCCCACATGTAATTAGGTGTGTTCCGACTTGTGCTGAAAATCAGGTTATGTCACGTTTCAGGAACGGAACTCTAACGTAACTCGAGGACCCTCTGTAAGTGATTAGAAGTGGAATAGTTTGAGAATCACAAAAGGTAGGAAAGGAATTATTTAACTGAACAAATGGCATATTTCTGTAAGCTTTGAATAAACATAGACTAAATATGTGCTGCTTATCAACACAGCCACAAGTAGATTTGCTAGGTCATATTATCATCCATATCTGTTTTGATATTATTAAAAATATTAAAGAAACTCATAAAATACATTTTGTTTATATACAGGGTAAATTAACGGACACGAAAAGCATTTTTTTCTGTAGACATTAAAAACTTGCTTGCATAATACATGCAAATCAATATTATTTAAATACTGATTAATGCATCATCAAATAAATATATTAAGACTAATTAAAAATGTGAATATCATTTATGCAGAATAGAAATAAAACAAAGCAAAGACAAACCTTTGGGAACACGTATTTTTCTATTTGCTGCATCAGAATGTCCTCTATATATTTGCTATAAAGTTAAAATAAAAAAAAAACAGAAAAAAGCTAACATTTAAGATTATTATCACATACGGCATTATTTGACAGATCTTAATATGAATAAAACATATCTATTTTGAAAAGAAACTGGTAAGTCAATGCTTGTGTGCTTCCAACAAGAGCCTTATCCTGCCTCATAATTTAGATTAATATAATAGTTTAATTGAGATAAAAACTGAATATGGTGGCAAAAGGACATGGTTTTCCAACTGAGCTGAGAGGAGGATGGATTTCAGGCTAATATGTGATAACTGTTTTTTTCACCACTTCTACAAGGTAAAGTTTTCATATATACACAAAAAAACTTTAATTAAAATGAAAAACTATGCAAATAAATATCCCAATTACAGGTTACAAAAGAAGAATAACATATTCACCATCTTTCTATTTAATAAAATAATAAAAATAAAGAGGAAAATAACTAAATTCTTCTGTCCAATAAATTTATCTAAACAAAGTTTTCTTACCCAAAATGGCTTCATGGTCAAATTCTGCGTTGTGTTGCCCATTTGAATAGTGACCATGATCACGGGGGCTTCTGGAACCATCGGCTTCTCTCTCCTTATTTGCATTATGTAAATGATGAGTATGACCTGATATTCTTGTAACAGTGAAATCAAACATCACAGTCAGTACAATAAGATGCAGTCCATGCATGATTCCTGCAAAAAATCAATATATATATATATATATATATATATATATATATATATATATATATATATATATATATATATATATATATATATATATATATATAATATATATATATATATACACAGTAATCCCTCGCAATTTCACAGTTCACCTATCGCGGATTCAGTGCATCGCGGATTTTTTAGGCAAAAAAAAATTAATGAATAAATAAAAAAATTATTGTGACACCAGGACAGGCCAATAAATTATAAAATAAAACAGCCTTTATCAGGCTGTAAAGAGAAACTTAGATGGAGAGTGTAATGACCTGTCCACTGTGAAGGGATTATAAATGATGTGTAATGAATATCCAGTTCTCTGCTGGGTTTTAATATACCTCTGCATTACTTTCATGATGTCTATTCCAATAATTCTCCTTAGATTTTATCATTATTATTATTATTATTATTATTATTATTATTATTATTATTATAATTATTATTATTATTATTATTGGCAATGATAAGTCTCCTTTGATGATGACTGTGGAGATCATCATTATTATTATTATAATTATTATTATTATTATTATTATTATTATTTTTATTATTATTATCAAAAAGGACTCATCATTGTTTGCACATGTGTTTGTTTATTTACTTTAATAACTGTGTACAGTGCCCCTCCCTAGTTGGCTGGGACAAAGAGAGTGTGGGTGGTTGGGTAGAATAGAATGTGTGATTACCTAATTGTGATTACCTAATTGTGTTTACGGGAAAGAGCCCAAAGCTCGTATCTTCCCGTCTCCTCATCGGTTCCATTTTATACTTAGTCATACTTATCATACCTGTCCTTAAAACTATGGATTGAGATAGCATTAACTACCTCCTCGCTTAGCCAATTCCAATTATCAACTACTCTTACACTGAAAAAGTATGTCCTTACATCCTGCAAAGAAGTTTTCTTACGAAGCTTCAAACTATGACCTCTAGTTCTAGAGCCAGCCATATCAAAATATCGATCCCTATCCACTCTATCATAACCATGAAGGAATTTAAAGACTGTCACCATATCCCCCCCTCACTCTTCTAGCTTCGAGTGATGGTAAGTCTAATTCCCTCAGCCTCTCATCATAACTGAGATTGCGTATTTCTGGCACCAGTTTCGTGGCATGTCTTTGAACTCTTTCAAGCTTAGCTATGTGCTTTTTCAAGTGCGGATTCCAAAAGGGGGCTGCATATTCCAGTTTTGGCCTCACATAGGTTACATAAATATTTCTGAACATTTCCTTGTCCATGTGCCTGAAGGCTACCCTTACATTTGATAAGAATGCATATGCTGCCCTTACTATGCCATTTATATGTATTTCTGGAGACAAATCTGCCAGTATGTTTACTCCTAGATCTCTCTCATTTTCTGTCTCTTGAAGTTGTACTCCAGCCACCGAGTAGTCAAGCTTGGGCCTTCTTGCACTTGTACCCATTCTCATTACCTTACATTTTGAAGTATTGAATTTCATTAGCCACTTTTCTGACCACTCATGCAGATTATTTAGATCCTCCTGAAGTTCTCTACCATTGTTCTCGTTTTTTACTTTCTTCACAATCTTTGCATCATCTGCAAACATATTCATGAATGAATTTACAGACTCTGGTAGGTCATTTACATATACAAGGAACAAATTGGCCCTAAAACTGAACCCTGTGGAACTCCACTACTAACTCTTCATTCAGACACTGAGTGTCTTACTCTAACCCTCTGTTCCCTTCCTTCTAAGTAAGTTTTTATCCATTTCAAAACATTTCCACCTATTCTAGCCATTGATTGCAACTTCCTAATAAGTCTCCCATGTGGAACAGTGTCAAACGCTTTCTGGAAGTCTAGGAATATGCAATCTGCCCAGCCCTCTCTTTCCTGTAAGATTTGGCTTACCTCATCATAAAATTCTAATAAGTTTGTTACTGTTGATCTACCTTCTCTGAAGCCATGTTGCCTCACTGACAAAAAGTTGAAGGATTCCAAGTGAAGAGATATGTTTCCTTAGTAGTTTCTCCATAACTTTGCAAACTATGCTGGTCAAGGAAACTGGTCTATAGTTCAGAGCCGTATCCCTCCTTCCCTTTTTGAAGATAGGTATCACATTTGCTTGTTTCCAGCATCTTGGAATCTCCCCCGACTCCAGTGACTCCTTAAATATGATACTTAGTGCCACTGATATTGTGTTTGCGCATTTTTTAAGCATATGAGGGGATATGTCATCAGGACCTGTAGCTTTATGAACATCTAAATCCATCAGCGCTTTGCATACCTCTGTGGCTGTAAGGTTGATGTTCTCTAATACCGGCCCTTGAGCTTCTATCACTGCAATCTGAGGGGGTGGGATATTTTCTACTGTAAATACTGACTGAAACTCCTTGTTCAATTCTTTGCAGATCTCTTCATCCGTCTCAGTGATGCTTCCATCCGCTCTCTTTAGCCTTAAAACCTGTTCTTTTACCTTCAGTTTTCCTCTGATAAAGCTGTGGAAAAGCTTGGGATTTTCTTTAGCCTTCCTGGTGATGTCCCTCTCATAGTCTCTCTCTGCCTCTCTCCTTTTACTTAGGTAGTCATTTCTTGCTCTTTTGTAGGTTTGCCAGGCATTTATGTTTTTTCTCCTCCTATACCTTTTCCAGCATTTGTCTCTCCACTCCTTAGCTCTTTTACACCCATTATCGAACCATTTCTCTCTGGCATGAATTACACCTACTTTGGTGACAGGTATGCAGCAATCTACTATCTTCCCATATTTCTCACAAAAGATATCATACATTTCTTGTACAGATTTGTTGTAAAATAAGGTTCTCCAGTCAATAACTGCAAAAAGCTCATTCATTTTGATGTAATCTCCTTTCGGATAGTTCCTCCTCATGTCCTCAGTGCCTCTACTCTCAGGAAGAATATCTTCAATGATATACTCCATCAACAACACACAGTGGTCACTCTTTCCAATTGGTGGTTCATACTCAATTTTTTCAATAACCAACACATTATCTGTGAACACTAGATCAAGTAGTGATGGCTCATCCCCACCCCTGGCCCTTGTTGGTTCCATTACATGTTGGTGTAGGAAATTCCCTTGTACGCAATCTAGGAATCTTGCCCCGAATGAGTCCTCACCACTGTGTGGGTCAAGATTTATCCAATCTATCTCTTTATGATTAAAGTCTCCCATAATCAAAATCCTACATTTTTTTTCCCGCGCCATGTTAACAACTGAGTTTATGACTTCAATAGTACCTATATGACTTTCCTCATAAACTTCAAGCCTATTTTGGTTCCTTGGTGGGTTGTATACAACAGTTATTATAATGCTCTCTGACCCAGTATTTATGCGGGCAACAAGAAATTCCTTGAACTCACTTTCTATAGCCAAGTTTATTTCTTCGACTTGAATCCTTTCAGTTATGAGCAGTGCTATCCCTCCACCAGTCCTCTCAGATCTTTCAACCCTTAGTATTCTGAAGCCCTTAGGAAAAACTGACACTGTTTATGTCCTCACTCAACTTAGTCTCTGTAATTGCTACTATATCTGCCTTACTGTTGTGAATCCTATCTTTTAATTCTACTGCCTTACCAGCTAATCCATCAGCATTTGTGTATAACAATCTTAATGAGGCCCCATCCCCTGATCTTCTGTCATTATCTTCTTTATCTCCCCTTTGTCTGGAAGAACTCTGTAATGAAAATTTTTCTTCTCTTCTTCATTTCTTTCATCATTTAACCTTCTTGCCTCTTGCAACAAGTTTTTTATCTTTCCCATCTCTTCCTGTGTTCTGTATCGTCTAATAAACACTTCTTTGAATTCTTGAAGGTCTTTTAGACTTTTTCTCAACAATATTTCCCTACATGTTTCCCCTCTCTCAAAGGTTACTTTTGTTGGTCTCGTCTTTCCTTCCCTCGAATATTTACCTAGTTGGTGTGTGTGTGTGTGTGTGTGTGTGTGTGTGTGTGTGTGTGTGTGTGTGTGTGTGTGTGTGTGTGTGTGTGTGTGTGTGTGTGTGTGTGTGTGTGTGTGTGTGTGTGTGTGTGTGTGATTACCTAATTGTGATTACCTAATTGTGTTTACGGGAAAGAGCCCAAAGCTCGTATCTTCCCGTCTCCTGATCGGTTCCATTTTTAGACTTAGTGATACTTATCATACCTGTCCTTAAAACTATGGATTGAGGTAGCATTAACTACCTCCTCGCTTAGCGAATTCCAATTATCAACTACTCTTACACTGAAAAAGTATTTCCTTACATCCTGCAAACAAGTTTTCTTCCGAAGCTTCAAACTATGACCTCTAGTTCTAGAGCCAGCCATATCGAAATATCGATCCCTATCCACTCTATCATAACCGTGAAGGAATTTAAAGACTGTCACCATATCCCCCCTTACTCTTCTAGCTTCGAGTGATGGCAAGTCTAATTCCCTCAGCCTCTCATCATAACCGAGATTGCGTATTTCTGGCACCAGTTTCGTGGCATGTCTTTGAACTTTTTCAAGCTTAGCTATGTGCTTTTTCAAGTGCGGATTCCAAAAGGGGGCTGCATATTCGAGTTTTGGCCTCACATAGGTTACATAAATATTTCTGAACATTTCCTTGTCCATGTGCCTGAAGGCTACCCTTACATTTGATAAGAATGCATATGCTGCCCTTACTACGCCATTTATATGTATTTCTGGAGACAAATCTGCCAATATGTTTACTCCTAGATCTCTCTCATTTTCTGTCTCCTGAAGTTGTACTCCAGCCACCGAGTAGTCAAGCTTGGGCCTTCTTGCACTTGTACCCATTCTCATTACCTTACATTTTGAGGTATTGAATTTCATTAGCCACTTTTCTGACCACTCATGCAGATTATTTAGATCCTCCTGAAGTTCTCTACCATTGTTCTCGTTTTTTACTTTCTTCACAATCTTTGCATCATCTGCAAACATATTCATGAATGAATTTACAGACTCTGGTAGGTCATTTACATATACAAGGAACAAAAGTGGCCCTAACACTGAACCCTGTGGAACTCCACTACTAACTCTTCTCCATTCAGACACTGAGTGTCTTACTCTAACCCTCTGTTCCCTTCCTTCTAAGTAAGTTTTTATCCATTCCAAGACATTTCCACCTATTCTAGCCATTGATTGCAGCTTCCTAATAAGTCTCCCATGTGGAACAGTGTCAAACGCTTTCTGGAAGTCTAGGAATATGCAATCTGCCCAGCCCTCTCTTTCCTGTAAGATTTGGCTTACCTCATCATAAAATTCTAATAAGTTTGTTACTGTTGATCTTCCTTCTCTGAAGCCATGTTGCCTCACTGACAAAAAGTTGAAGGATTCCAAGTGAAGAGAGATATGTTTCCTTAGTAGTTTCTCCATAACTTTGCAAACTATGCTGGTCAAGGAAACTGGTCTATAGTTCAGAGCCGTATCCCTCCTTCCCTTTTTGAAGATAGGTATCACATTTGCTTGTTTCCAGCATCTTGGAATCTCCCCCGACTCCAATGACTCCTTAAATATGATACTTAGTGCCACTGATATTGTGTTTGCGCATTTTTTAAGCACATGAGGGGATATGTCATCAGGACCTGTAGCTTTATGAACATCTAAATCCATCAGCGCTTTGCATACCTCTGTGGCTGTAAGGTTGATGTTCTCTAATACCGGCCCTTGAGCTTCTATCACTGCAATCTGAGGGGGTGGGGTATTTTCTACTGTAAATACTGACTGAAACTCCTTGTTCAATTCTTTGCAGATCTCTTCGTCCGTCTCAGTGATGCTTCCATCCGCTCTCTTTAGCCTTAAAACCTGTTCTTTTACCTTCAGTTTTCCTCTGATAAAGCTGTGGAAAAGCTTGGGATTTTCTTTCGCCTTCCTGGTGATGTCCCTCTCATAATCTTTCTCTGCCTCTCTCCTTTTACTTAGGTAGTCATTTCTTGCTCTTTTGTAGGTTTGCCAGGCATTTATGTTTTTTCTCCTCCTATACCTTTTCCAGCATTTGTCTCTCCACTCCTTAGCTCTTTTACACCCATTATCGAACCATTTCTCTCTGGCATGAATTACACCTACTTTGGTGACAGGTATGCAGCAATCTACAATCTTCCCATATTTCTCACAAAAGATGTCATACATTTCTTGTACAGATTTGTTGTAAAATAAGGTTCTCCAGTCAATAACTGCAAAAAGCTCATTCATTTTGATGTAATCTCCTTTCTGATAGTTCCTCCTCATGTCCTCAGTGCCTCTACTCTCAGGAAGAATGTCTTCAATGATATACTCCATCAACAACACACAGTGGTCACTCTTTCCAATTGGTGGTTCATACTCAATATTTTCAATATCCAACACATTATCTGTGAACACCAGATCAAGTAGTGATGGCTCATCCCCACCCCTGGCTCTTGTTGGTTCCATTACATGTTGGTGTAGGAAATTCCCTTGTACGCAATCTAGGAATCTTGCCCCAAAGGAGTCCTCACCACTGTGTGGGTCAAGATTTATCCAATCTATCTCTTTGTGATTAAAGTCTCCC
>JAXCGZ010017409.1:30000-57500 GCA_037179515.1 Halocaridina rubra | reverse complement strand
CCTAGAGGTGATGTAGGTCAGATTTTTCTTCTCTGGAAAATCTCCCCATCTTGGCTTATCATTGGCCTGAGCAGAATTCATTTTTCGGACTATGTTCTCTGGACTGGCGAAAGAAGAAAATATTATCTAAACTGATACTTGGATGTCATATATAAGTAAAACCATAAGCAAAAGTTATGCACATGGATTACTTAGTATTAACGTAAATGCACAGTTATTTATAGTACATTATTATTTCGTATTGAAAGGAAGTGAAAATATGAAATCAATGCACATATGATGTAATACTATTTGACATTAGTACTCTCCATACCTGAAGCACCATGAGCAGTGCCATCCAGCATAGTGTCCAATTGTGCCAGCAACCCAGTCATTTACTAAATTTCCTTCTTCGCGATACTTTTTCAACTTATCGGCTACCTGTTTATATTCCCAGGCTTTTTCCTTTCTGATGAAGAAGACATTTTTGAATAATACTTTCTGCACTAAACCTACTGTAGCAGCTGAGTAAACAATTGACATCTTTTCTTTTGTACCTCTTAACCAATTCATGAGTGTGGAATCTGGAGGTACTTGCCACTGGAAATTAAAGACGTTCCATTTTAGACCAAAGCCAATGGGCTCTGGGTAACCATCGTAGAGTTTTAGAAAAGTTAGTATTTCTTTCGTTGGCAGCTCATCGGCATCAGACAGGATAAATAGGTCATCATCTCTGAGACCTTTCAGCAGAGGCAAACCTTTGAAACCCATGTAATATCTTAAGTAAGCATCTGCTATCCAACCATCTGATTTTGATTCATTAGCAATGAAATCTAGCTTTATGTAAACCAGCTTGTCCTGAAAATTTTGAAGGTAGCCATCCTGAAATTTCTCGAGAAACTCCAGGTTTTTGGAGTCTCCATATGTCGTATAATTTGATTCAGCTATTAGAAATACATCTACGATGTCATAGAGCTCATGCATTCTGGCCTCAAACATGGCAAATTCATGGTTTACTGGTAGCCCATTTATTACTCTTCTGGGAACGGATCTCCTTTTTAAATGTGTATGTGGATAGATGTTAACATACTTGCCAAACCACGCAGCCTCTGGAATACCACAGTCATCACCGTAATAGTAGGCTGCACAAACACATTTCATTCCTTTTGTTTTTTCAGTTTTTCCTATATTAGTACCTCCTACAAAACAAGTCCTATTTTTCCCTATTTTGACAAAATATGTTGTGACATCATCTTTCAAAGTATACTCAGGTAGATTATCAACATCATAGTTCTGGAATTTATTGCTTTGAGCTTTTGAGTCTGTGCTAGAATTTTTAGTACTCGGTGAAATGCTGTTGGTTGTATTCGAAGGTTGATTTAGTTTAGCTTTATATTGAACTGTTCTCTGTTGTTTACTGTGATAATGAATTACAGTAGTCTTTTTATCATCTTGTTTGATATTTAAAAGTCCACCCGTTGCTTTGTGAAAGTTTTGAGAGCTTACACTTGAAGGACTACTGGTAAGATTGTACTGTTTTTCATCAATGAGTAAAATACCCACTCCATCACTCCTGTGTGTAACATACTCTTCAGCAAAACCTCTTCCTAGGATAGGATCCTCTTCTTCTTCCTTATAATTATTATATTTTTTGGAAATTACATCGTCAGAAATGGCAACAAAGCCTCCGACACTAGAATTCATATTGTTATTGACTGTACTGATACCATTGCTTGATTTCTTAGAAAATGTTTGTATTTTGTTGGAGACTGATATTTGAGTTGTATAGGCAAAGTGGTTCTGAGCCTCAGAGAGGCCACCGAAATTTCCTTTCTTGACATGAGAGTGCTTTTTTCTATTAGTCCCATCCTTGTCGCTCGCAGGGTTAATCCCTGGAGTAGATGTTGTAAAGAGAACAATATAGTGTCCAATCCTTTTCTGTCGTTCAGTAACGACCTCTTTGCTATGACTCGAATTAGAAGGTGACATCAAACACAGTAGAAACACTGCCTGTAATAGGTAAAAGATAAAAAAAATATGTAGATTAAGTCATGATATTTCGTTGACTTTAACAACACTTAAAAATATTTATTGGGATATTATGTAGCCTCTGTAATGGAAAAGAGAAGCTGTCAGTCATTCTTCATTCATAATTTGCTATTGCCCTAACATAAATGAATATGGAAGTAATATTATTTTAAGACTGAAGTAATAATGAGGACCACAATAAAGCAAAGAGAGTTAGGCCTCCTGAAGATCAGTTTTATTTCAATTTACTCATTAGAAATTACATATTGTATAATTTGCTATTTTAATTATTCCCAAATATCGTAAATCCTGGATTAGGTTAGCCTGCCATAAAAAGTGTGATAACTTGCATCATATTTATGTACAACCAGAGAGAACGGGAGGAATCTTGTTGTTGTAGAATGGAAATCAGAAATGTAGCATTGCAGTGTACAAAGAGAACTCTCTCTCTTTCATAGATCTCTGTGGCTTAGCGCACTAAGTTGTGGACTCTAGTTATTCAGGTCTCAGGTTCGAACCCCAACAATAGGAGGTAGAATAAATGAAATTATTTAAAAAAGTGAGTAATTGCTATGCATACTTCCAGAAATGAAATTTTAAGTTCTACAAAAACGAAAGTTTTTGTTTATACGTACTAATTTCCTAATTTTTTGACAATGGCGAGTTTGATAATAGCCAATATCATATGTTCATTTTGGACCCATGCACCTTTCTGGATAATATATCATGTAATCCATATGTAACTTCCGCATACTTAGTGCAAAGTCAGTTTCATTCGTAGTTATATTCTATATAAACGTAATTATCTAAGAAATATGGCAATTGAACTTCGTTATTTCTCTTTTAGAAACCATATTTAGACGCTTAAGGTGTAGGAACTCTACAAGAGACTGTGACTTTACTGTCTTCTTGAGATGCAAGTCATCTTTGTTTACTTGTCTGAATTTCACTTTAAGCAAGATGTAACACTAATTTTTCTGTTGGGACTTTTGTCTTTTTTATGTAAAACAAGAAGAAACCATTGGCAGCTCTCCAGTCCCAATGTAAGAAGTTTCCTGTTTATGATATTGTAAACTCAGAAAAAGCAACTCTTCACGTAGGCTCTCTTGAGCTGAGCAAAAAGTGAATGTGGCATTGTCACTAGGCTACGGTAACGACAGTAGACTGAGTATACAAGTATACAGGGGATCTTTGTCTATGCCTACATCTACACTGAATACTATGGAGTATTCGTTACACATCTCTTATTATCCCGTCACATCTGACAGGTCACAACACTCCCCATATGTTTCTCTTTACATTCTCGTTTTCTTGGTGCCCGGGCCCGATGAGGGCAGTTTTTTTTGCCCGTCCGGTGTCACCCTAATTAGAAAAATTCTTAAGCTCAGACTTGGTCATATTTTTAAATACGCATCACAGCCTTATATACACATAATTATTAAATGCTGTCTTAACAAAGTAGATAATATATATGAAAACTTGAAATAAATATATTTGTAAAACGAGCAGATTTATTATATTTCAGGGCCAATATCTCCCAAACATTCAGATACCCTTAACTTTACTTCTATTGTATACTCTAGCGTTTTTTCTATATTATCATACTTGATTTTACCCTAAGGCCGCTTTCACACCAAAGTTGCACATGGAATGCCACGTGGCACGCCAGTTCAAAACGAACATTCGGAAATATATGAAACCTTTCACACAGAAGTGGCGTGACACGTCCCATGTGCCACCTCTGTGTGAAAGGTTTCATATATTTCCGGATGCTCGTTTTCAACTGGTGTGCCACGTGCGACGTGCCACTTTGGTGTGAAAGTGGCATAAGGAACTCGTGTCCAGTACCTGGTAATTGTCAAGTATCTTTGTATTGGAAATACCTTTTTGCGAAGGTTTAGCTTGTCTATATTCTTCTGTTCTGCAGTATCACTTAAAGCTCAACCAAGAAAGAATGCTTCGGTGTTCTATAGTTCTAACCTTATGGTATGTCATACTCAGTTGCATCTATTAAACCTCTCAATTATTTCCTGGTAACTGATAGTGTGGCAGAAATGCGTATATACATTAATAGGTTTACGCAAAATTGCATTTATTATGAATACGCTGTTCATATATTAGAAAACAGTTATAATTATCTTAAAATTATGTGGCCACATAGGCTCTTGATTAAAAAGAAAATTTACCATAACCTGCATCACTAAAACAGAAATCTAGTAAAAGGTCACAGAGTGATATTTAATATACGCAATAAAAAGAACTTCCGTTCGTTAATTTAGGATTTTCAGCTTTCTTAATGGCAACTTTTTTTTCTTAACGGCCGCTCTTTTTTTTTTTTTTCGTAATGGCAACTATGGAAGTTGACTAAAACTCTTGCTTTTACCATTCATAATCACATGACAGTATATAGTATCGTTGACTTTAAATAGATTTCTAGTTACTGGCTATTGCTGGAGAAAGCAGTCATATCCATATCCACTACATTGGGCCGTGATCCCCTTGTAAGGAGAGTGGCTGAGTCAAAGCACACACCCAACTGCTAAAATGCCAATTCATACCATAGCTACCATCTTGGCCCCATAGGAATAAAGGGTCAGTACATATCCCTCCTTACGCCATACGGCTTGTGTCATCCACGGTGTAAGGGGGGCACTCATTCCATATGCAAATTAGCTTGACTATAAGATGTATGCCTATAGTAGTCACCGTGGCTCAAGCGGTAGCGTCCGCGACTCTGATGCGTCATGTCGAGGGTTCGTGCCCCGTCACGTTCTGAGGTTAGCAAGGGCATGCACTCAGGGTAACGATTACATCTGCCAAAGCAAGTCCTTCGTAAGAAGGCAACCGTCCTAGCCCTTAGTAGAAAAGGGAGTCCGTGACGTAAAACCGAAACAAACAACAGGTAAGATGTATGCCATTCTTCATCCACAGGCTTTATAACTTGATCTATCCCTCTGATTGCGTCATTGGTTTTCATTTATCATGGTGCAATGACATTAATAACTTACTTGAAGTATCAATAGAACAACGATGTATTCGGTCATTTTCCTTCTTCTTCGCCATTCTGTTTGTGCCCATCTCCATGACCTGTAATAATAATAATAATTATAATAATAATAATAATGACAATAATAATAATAATAACGATTTTTTTACTGTAGCCACAACTGTAACATCAGAGCAGACGTACTAGAGCTTAAGCACGCAAAAATGTTATTTTGTCATAAATTACATATTTGTTTGCATTTTTTCTTATTCTTCGTTACATACTTTACAGTGTCTATGAAATATACTAATTTTTGCTTTGATTTACTTCATTCTTCATCATATATGGTATAGGTAATATTTTGTAAGTCATATTTTCAAAGGCCCAATTTCTTAAACAGTGTAAACCTAGGATACCATATTGTTAGTTAGCTAGACACACACAAATGGGTTTCATAAACTCATCTGATGCGGTTCTGCGTATGGCTAGGATCCCCCCATGTGGGGATAACAGCCATACACAGAACCGCGTCAGATGCGTTTATGAAATCCATTTGTGTTTGTCTAGCTAACTAACAATATGGTATCCTAGGTTTACACTGTTTAAGAAATCGGGATCCTAGCCATACACAGGACCGCGTCAGATGCGTTTATGAAATTCATTTGTGTGTGTTTAGCTAACTAACAATATGTATCCTAGGTTTACACTGTTTAAGAAATTGGGCCTTTGAAAATATGATTTACAAAATATTACCTATACTGTACCAGGATCCTAGCCATACACAGAACCGCGTCAGATGCGTTTATGAAATCCGTTTGTGTGTGTCTAGCTAACTAACAATATGGTATCCTAGGTTTACACTGTTTAAGAAATTGGGCCAAGGATATTAAAAAAAAACCTTTACAAATCAATGCGTATTGGCTTCAGATTGTCAGAATATGCTATTGGGAATACTAAACCTCTTAAACAGAATGCAAAAATCTGCTTGTTCAGAGCCTTAGAAGTTAAACATTACAATAAATTTCTATGAAAGAATGGAGTAAAGTAAGCCAATAATTGATACTTGTTACAAATATGGCAATAATTACATAATTTAGAAGATGCATCTATATGTCAGGAGTGTCTGCGCGCGCATATTTCCATGTACAGTTATTGGCATAATGATATCAAAAATTTCTTTTTCATGCTTTAAAATATGGTTATATGCATTATTTACCTTCCTAAGTAGACTGTAAAAGTGTTTGTTTTTTCCTGAGACTGATATTGTACTTATTGAATATTAGTATGAAAAATAAAAGATGAATTAGGTTAGGAATTCCTATTGAGAGAGCCTTTGGCTGAAGTAAAATCCGGTTATGCAAACACAGATGACTTGCAGCTGTTAAAAGCAAGAATACAAGCTTCTGTGGCTCTGTGGTGCAAAGCCCGGCTTGCATCATTGAGAAGTTAAATCAAACTAAATAACAATGGTTTTGTATCACAATTAGTCCCCATTATGGGGGTGGATACAGATTGTGGCTGGGAATTAGGATTGGATACCCTTCTTAACTCCCCACGGTGATCTTGATTGCGGGTCAGTCAAATCCAGAGTTGAGATTATTTATCTCTTCAGCTGGTAATTCTTGTCAGATTAGCAGTACTCATTGAATATACCGTTAGGTGCGTGGAGAGTGTGGTGAAACATTATCATCACTAGATTACTTATCATACAGAAATAAGTTAATATAAAAAAGATTTGTCATCGGAAGCGAATCAAATAAGTAGGTTGACAAGTAATTGAAATTTATCATAATCACTCTTGTGTTGATTAATAAAATTATTCTTTGTTTTTCTTCTCGGAATAAAGTTCACACATAACTGTATTACTGTATGGTAATTCAATGTGAATATGTGTTCGGTTATTTACTTACTTATATATTTATTTAATTAATTTATTTGTTTGTTTATTCATTTATTTTGCATGTAAAATCACTCACTGATGTTGGCTATTTACCAGAGTCTACTAAACGTAGAACGCTACTACTCTCTCCTTAGTATCTCTTTTCCTTTTATTGACGTTGTAGGTCTTCATATATACTGTAATATTGACGTGATCCATTTTTTTTATTGTATAGACGCTGTATTTATAATAAAGACAACACCTGTACTACTACTACTACTGATAATAATAATAATGATAATGATAATAATAATAATATAATAATAATAATAATAATAATAATAATAATAATAATAATAATAATGATAATACTAATAATAATGATCTTAGTTGCATAGTCAATCCTTTCCCAAAGTGTTCCGTTAAGTTACCTCAATGGAACTCGTCATTCCAGAGACAAGCTGGATTTCTTCCGTTACTTAGAGCGTCTCTCTCTCTCTCTCTCTCTCTCTCTCTCTCTCTCTCTCTCTCTCTCTCTCTCTCTCTCTCTCTCTCTCTCTCTCTCTCTCTCTCTCTCTCTCTCTCTCTCTATATATATATATATATATATATATATATATATATATATATATATATATATATATATATATATGGTAGGAAAAGCCCATAAAGAAAACAACGAATATATATATATATATATATATATATATATATATATATATATATATATATATATTATTTTTTTTTTTTTTTTTAATTAATTTTTTTTCCTTTGTTTTCTTTAATGGACTTTTCCTACCATTTTAGACTATGTTAACAGTTCAGTGTTATTATATTATATATATATATATATATATATATATATATATATATATATATATATATATATTTTTTTTTTTTTTTTAATTAATTTTTTTTCCTTTGTTTTCTTTAATGGACTTTTCCTACCATTTTAGACTATGTTAACAGTTCAGTGTTATTAATATATATATATATATATATATATATATATATATATATATATATATATATATATATATATATATATATTATATATATATATATATTATATATATATATATATTATATATATATATATATATATGCTATAGATCTCTGTATACTTCGTAATATCTGAAGTGAATTCATATTGTGTGAGTGTATTTATCTTATTTTTTTTTCGATTTAATCTTTTTCGTCTCTGTATATAGGTAAAGACTTAAACTCATCTCAAATATTGTCCATAGACACTGTCATCCAAAAGCCATCTCTAACCTGAATATTTTGCTCTCTCTCACGTCCTCAAGTCGTATATATTATTGGACTGATTTACTCACTCACACATTTTCGACCAGTTTATTACTGCTCTAGATTATCATGCTGCATAAAATTTTGACTTTCAATGTTTTTTTTTTATTGTAAGCATTATTCACGTGAGTTATTTTGTTCATTTTTTGATAAGTCGTAAAATCTTGTCTATTTCCAACCTCTCTTACTGTTCTTGTTTATCGTCTGTGTGTGCGTGTGTGTGTAAAAAATAAACGAGTGTACATTTAGATATGTAGGACTGGAGGTGTTATTAAGTTAGTGTTTACTGGTATTAATAACATCGGTATGAATATCTTTTGATCAGTATAATACAAGTCCGGAAGTCTTGATTTTATTATTTTTTTTTCTCATTTTTTTTATGAGTGTGACACCGGGACAGGCAGAAACTGCCCTCATCAATAAAGGTCCGGGCACGAGAAAATACCAAGACCATGGAAAAGAAAAAGGTTTAGGACAAGGCAGAGATGAGGTAATGTCACAAAAAGGAAAACCACAAACAGAAAAAAACAGTCAAAGAACAGAGGACCCAGAGATAAGGAGGACTAGGCTATGAGATGATGATAGATCTGCTTTTTGAAGGAAGATAGGTCATAAGAATTATGAAAGACGGAAGGAGGAAGAGAATTCCAGAGTCTGGAGGTAGATGGGAAGAAGCAGTCGCTGCACTGCACAATTCGTATAAAAGGAAGTCAATTAAGCATTTTTCCCTCATATCGGTGTTGCTTTTGTGACGCAGTGCCAGTCTAGGTTGATTATTGGATGACATAGTAGTGCATGTTGAAAAAGTACTTTTCATAGTGTTGTTAGTATTCTTTATGTAAATTCTTTTTCTTTAAATTGGTCTGAGGGTATCATTTCTTCGTTTGTTGATATTGATATACATACATACATACATACATACATACATACATACATACATACATACATACATACATACATACAGTAAAAAACGAGAACAATGGTAGAGAACTTCAGGAGGATCTAAATAATCTGCATGAGTGGTCAGAAAAGTGGCTAATGAAATTCAATACTTCAAAATGTAAGGAAATGAGAATGGGTACAAGTGCAAGAAGGCCCAAGCTTGACTACTCGGTGGCTGGAGTACAACTTCAAGAGACAAAAAATGAGAGAGATCTAGGAGTAAACATACTGGCAGATTTATCTCCAGAAATACATATAAATGGCATAGTAAGGGCAGCATATGCATTCTTATCAAATGTAAGGGTAGCCTTCAGGCACATGGACAAGGAAATGTTCAGAAATATTTATGTAACCTATGTGAGGCCAAAACTCGAATATGCAGCCCCCTTTTGGAATCCGCACTTGAAAAAGCACATAGCTAAGCTTGAAAAAGTTCAAAGACATGCCACGAAACTGGTGCCAGAAATACGCAATCTCAGTTATGATGAGAGGCTGAGGGAATTAGACTTACCATCACTCGAAGCTAGAAGAGTGTGGGGGGATATGGTGACAGTCTTTAAATTCCTTCATGGTTATGATAGAGTGGATAGGGATCGATATTTTGATATGGCTGGCTCTAGAACTAGAGGTCATAGTTTGAAGCTTCGTAAGAAAACTTCTTTGCAGGATGTAAGGAAATACTTTTTCAGTGTAAGAGTAGTTGATAAATGGAATTCGCTAAGCGAGGAGGTAGTTAATGCTATCTCAATCCATAGTTTTAAGGACAGGTATGATAAGTATGACTAAGTATAAAATGGAACCGATGAGAAGACGGGAGGATACGAGCTTTGGGCTCTTTCCCGTAAACACAATTAGGTAATCACAATTAGGTAATCACATACATACATAATACTGTACAGACGTGAATACAAATATACATACATACATACATAAATACATACATACACATATGCTTTTGTATATATGTATATGCATTCCAAATAGACTCAGTTTCATCCGTAAAGAACATTCTATCGGTTTGAATATTATCAGTACTCAAACATGCATTTTGTTAAGACAATGCAATAAACAATTCGTTCAGCATTATTCCCACATTCTTAAGAGTATAAAAATAGTTACACTGTTATGGATACAACAGATGGTTTAAAGATAAGTAATTCTTCCGCTACGTTTGCTACTAAATGATGTGGATAATGTTGTTGCATTGCAGATGACAGAAAGCAAAACACGTGCGAATAATTTTCCTACTTCATTTAGAAGTAAACAAATGGATCTGACAGAGATGGGGAAATATCCTTGTTTTGGGGATATAGTTGACGTTGTGACTGAAGTCCGCGACTCGGAGGCGTCAGGTCGAGGGTTCGCGCCCCGTCACGGTCTGAGGTTAGCAAGGGCATGCACTCAGGGTAACGATTACATCTGCCAAAACAAGTCCTTCGCAAGAAGGCAACCGTTCTAGCTCTTGGTAGAAAAGGGAGTCCGTGACGTAAAACCGGGACGAACAAACTGATGGATATGTCAGTGGTGAGTTGATTGCAGATTTTTATGCCACTCATAATCTTCATTGTAATTGCGGTGGACACAGCAAGGTTGGAGCTAGGGGGTATTGAATATGGATGCCCTTCTTAACGTCCCGCGGTGGGCTCAAACACGGACATTGTCAAGCTCACAGGAGCCGTTTAACTATAGAGATATATTTCAGTTCTGTTTTTCGGATAAATGTTATTGTTTTTGGGAAGAGATGGTCAAATTGGAGGAAAAATCATGGGAAGATTATATAGTTTTAATTGCAAATATTTCATTCGAAGTATTTGCAATTAAATCTATATAATCAAGGTTTTGGATATAATTCATTTTGTTTGAATATTCGAAATGCACTGAAAGCTATAGTATGGCATCTGTGTATTTCAATCCGGCCTTGGGACCGGTGCCTAGTTAATCGGTTTGTTTCCCCAGTGGCTGAATTAATACCTCCGTTTATTGATTCACCTAAACATCAAACACTTCCTTTTGACATCAACCCTTTCCATTAATCCGGCCCTGGGACCGGTACTGAATTGAGCTTGTTTATTCCCAAGTGGCTGAAATGAAGAACATTGTCGTTTACTGTTGTACTCAATCCACAAACTCCCATTATGACACTACCCCCTATTAATCCAACCCTAGGACCAGTACTAATTTATGTTGGATTGCTACCCCAGTGATTGGATTAATAACAGTTACGTTCAGTATTTCACTCAAAACAACACAAAACTCACTGATAAATGTTGCAGTTCATTCGGACGAGAAAATATACTCGTAGAATTCGATAGACACAACGTAGAGTTATGGTGACGTTCCAGAGATGTTTCTCAACAAAGCTGATTTCGGCATAACTTTCCTATTGTGTACGTCACCTATTCGGAGCTACGATTTCATCGTACTTAATTAAAGTATCTTCTACTACTACTTTTATTACTGATTTCTGTTGATCTGGATGTCACATGTTCTTATTTTCGTTAAGTGTATATATATATATATATATATATATATATATATATATATATATATATATATATATATATATACATATATATATATGATTCATATATATATATATATATATATATATATATATATATATATATATATATATGATTCATATATATATATATATATATATATATATATATATATATATATATATATATATATATATATATATATATATATATATATATATATATATATATATATATATATATATATATATATATATATATATATATATATATATATATATATATATACTGCCTTTCGGTGTTTATAATTTGTAATTATATTTTACGAGTGAGCTGAAGCTGATGCCGTCATATGACGCGTATGACTGGATTCGGTTTTACGTCACGAACTCCCTTTTCTACCAAGGGCTAGGACGGTTGCCTTCTTACGAAGGACTTGTTTTGGCAGATGTAATCGCTACCCTAAGTGTATGCCCTTACTAACCTCAGTCCGTGACTCTGATTCGTCATGTCGAGGGTTCGCAGGCCGCCACGGTCTGAGGTTAGAAAGGGCGTTCACTCAGGGTAACGGTCACACCTGCTAAAACCAAAGACCTTCGCAAGAGGGCACCGTTCTAGCCCTTAGTAGAAAAGAGAGTTCGTAACGTAAAACCGATCACATGTATACGCATGTCATTATAGTTATTTAGACAATTAATGTTTTTATCGACTTGAGGGAAAAAAAAAAACACCTAAAGATGTCGTCAGATGTGCTGTCTCTAAAGGGGGGTTTACACGGTCAAACGGTTCATCAAACGCGGTTCGACAGACAAGTGTTTGAAGTGATGTTCGAATGTCTGAATGGGGTATTTGGTTGTCGAACACGTTCCGTGTTCAACAACCAAATACCCCGTTCACACGTTCGAACATCACTTCAAACACTTGTTTGTCGAACCGCGTTCGACGAACCGTTTGACCGTGTAAACCCCCCTTAATTTTACTCACCTAACTTAACATAATCTTATGAAAACAATTGCGCTGTCATGACCTAACTGTAGAGTTCTGCTCTCCAGATCCTTAATAACTACTTACTCATATGCACGGCTTCTCCAGTTGGTAGGTTAAATGTGCCTTCTCTACAGTTGGTTCCCATAGGTTGAAGAGATATTCGTGAATCATATTATTGTTCCGGTTTTACGTCACGGACTCCCTTTTCTACCAAGGGCTAGGACGGTTTCCGTGTTGCGAAGGACTTGATTTGGCAGATGTAATCCTTACCCTGAGTGCATGCCCTTTGCTTACCTCAGACCGTGACGGGGTGCGAACCCTCGACCTGACGCCTCAGAGTCGCGGACGCTACCGCTTGAACCACGGCGATAACTATATTCGTGAATCATAAACAACTGTAATTTACGGAATGCGTTATCATTATTTGTAACTGTTGTGGTTCTTATACACCCCGGATATGTAATTAACTATTCACGCTCTCTTACTATGCATTACTTGTACATACAATACATCCCTCAGGGCAGCAAACCAGGTCATCTCGGTGCCGGTCCTAAGGTCGGATCTGTGGAGAAGGTAATTGCCAGAAGGGGCATCTGACTGTAAAATATAGCTTAAAAAAATGCTACGACTATATGTGAACATGGGAAGAACTGTAGAAGAAGAAGAAGAAGAGGAAAAAGAAAAAGTAGAAGAAGAAGAAGAAGAAGAAGAAGAAGAAGAAGAAGAAGAAGAAGAAGAAGAAGAAGAAGAAGAAGAAGAAGAAGAAGAAGAAGAAGAAGAAGAAGAGAAACTGCATTACATATAATGTTGAAGTTACATGTGTTCTCCTGTAGATTTTAGATAGGTTTCCTTTGTAGTATAAGCGTAGAACCCAGTTTTCAGACCCTTCAAATTTTGTGAAAATATTAATTACAATTTAATACAGAGAGAACGTAGAAATTACCATCAATGAATTACCAAAATCATTGAAAAATAATAATATATATATATATATATATATATATATATATATATATATATATATATATATATATATATATATATATATATATGTATATATATATATATATATATATATATATATATATATATATATATATATATATATATATATATATATATATATATATATACATGCATACATACATATATATATATATATATATATATATATATATATATATATATATATATATATATATATATATATATATATATATACATGCATACATACATACATATATATATATATATATATATATATATATATATATATATATATATATATCGAAATTCAGGGTTGATTACAAATTCTGCTGTACCGTGATATTCCATATATGCAACGACCGTAATCCCCCAATAGGTTTGGGGCCAAGTCAAAGCACACATCCATTCATAAGAAAACCCGCTCACTCCTTCCCTCACATGTTAGAACCTTGGGGATGATGCATAGTTTGATATATCACAGTTAGTCTCCACTCGAATGGGGGTAGACTCAGACTTACTGGAGCCTTATGCATAAGGCTACAAACCCATCTTGACAGCGGTTGGCTCAAATTCACGTTAGTCACTTTCCGACTTGCACGTTCTACCACTGAGCTACCGCGTCCCTACCATTAGGATGATAAATACAATAATTTAGTCAGAAATCCCTCCAACAAGATCTTTGTATATAAATGAGATCACACACAGACAGATGAATGACTGTTTTAAATATTGTACCGCCGATAAATATCTTATTTCTGCCTTGTTCTTGAGCTGCTACTTTTCCTCCTTGTTAATGTTTTCTTGGTGCCTGGGCCCGATGAGGGCAATTTTTTTTATTCCCGTTCAGGTGTCACACTCATAAAGAAAATAGCAGTACTGTAAGCGAATAATAGTTCTTACTGTACAAGCATGTGGCACCGTGGTGACTTAACTTTTTTCTTGGGCGTGTTAATAATTCAGCGGCTCTATAAATAGATATTGATTTGTACTCTGTTGTATGTGTTCCAGTGCGCAGGCAAACGACAACTAGCTTTAGTTATTTTAATATTTAATGTATGTAAATTACTAACTGTTAGTAATATGAGCGAATATTCGATATGGACGTACAAGCTTATGGCAAAATAGTGACCAATATTTTTTCTATTAGGCGTCTACTTACTCAATAATTGTGGACTTGCAGCTGAGTGTATAACGTTGTGCTAAGTGAATACTATAATTCAACCACAGGCAAAGGTTAAAGGTCTCTAATGAAAGGTAGAGGCAAGGGACAGTGATAGTGCTAGAGCCCACTATATACCTACAACATAGTCGGGGCCCAAGCCCCCTCTCCAATCGCGTGGACCCAATGATCGGCAGTGGTTTAATAATCATGTAGACTTATAAGAAATCACCGATTCCCTAATCAAATGCTGTTTGATTGGTATATTACCAGCCCCAGACGCTACTACTGTCCCACAGTCAAAACAAAACATCTCAACTCGATGACTGTCCTAAGCTCGGCTTATTAAAGAGGTTTAGAGTAAGGAGAAGCTTTCGGCCGTAAAACTCCAGGCCAAAACCAACCGCTGGTTTCCGGGAAGCTAGTGAGAAACATCGACCCCATATACACTTTGGAAAATCTGCCGATTAATTGAGAGTCCGGGATCCTCAGTGTTTTGTCTGCCTTGCTCTGGTGATGTTCAGAGAATAGCTTTTTGCTTGTATGTGTAATACGACTTTAAAACCAACACCAGTTTCTCAAGAGACTAGTGAGAAGCAGCGACCTCATATGCACATGGGAAACACTGCTGATAAAATTTTCCCCTCCGTTTTTTAAGCGACATTGTGGCGCAGATTTAGCGTCTGGGGCTGGTTAAGTACTGGCTCCAGGTTCGATCCTAGCCCGGGGTTAGATTACATTTTACTGTCTTATGTTACTGATGATATTGGGCAATTAATTGGGGGTCTGTGATATCCTGTAGGTCTTCTTGATTACTCAACCATTGCATAGAGATCACTTGGTCAACAAGATTGGAGAGGGGGCTTTAGCCCCAGCTATATGGTAGGTATGTAGTCGGACTCTAATGCTATCACTGTCCCTTGCCTCTGCCTTCCAGTAGATATATGTAACCCTTTAACTTTTGTGATCATAGACCATTCTGAATTTCCTTTGGTTTGCATGTTTTTTTTTTTCACGTGACGTCTAACTAATAATTATTAGCTTTTACATGAAGTACGACGCTAAACCAACACCAGTCTCCCAAAAGATCAATGAGAGACAGCGACCCTATATGGACATCGGAATTGCTAATGATAAAGAAGTATAATTTAGGCATACAGGTCTACATAAAGTACTTTTCAAACTGTCATTTCTAAGTGTTGTAGACTCGTTGAGTGTCTGTCAATCCGTCATTATTCACCACATAGCTACTCTGAATCATGCACAGTAACTACATATCTATACAGACTTGTCATGCTCTGCTAACTGGAATGAGCTACATTTTAACTCATCCTTGCTACTTTAAGATACTGGAAAGATATATATATATATATATATATATTATATATTATATATTATATATATATATATTATATATATATATATATATATATATATATATATATATATATATATATATATATATAGAGAGAGAGAGAGAGAGAGAGAGAGAGAGAGAACATATTTTTGTTTTACGAATATTCTTTTCTCATTACTTTTATGCATCTGTTTGTGTGAGAGCATGGTTGTTAAGGGATAAGGGTCTTATGCTTGCTCCTTCCCCCATATCATCATCTTGTTTTCATTGTTTTTTACTTCTGCAACAGTTAGCATATCTTCCCTTTAAAGGCTCAGTCAACATTTACAATTTCCTTTCTAAGCGACTGCCCATGATCAACTATTCTTACCCACAAAACTATTTTCTTACATCCTTTGTAGATATGTCCTTCTATTAGGCTTTAAACTGTGAGCTTTAGTTCTAGATACTCCCATACCAAACTGTCTTTCCCTATCAACTCTGTCATATGTCATTCCTTGCATGACTGTAAAACAGTACCAAGAAAATTACTTTCTCTAATCCTGATTAGAAGTTTCTTCTAAACATCAAACTCTGATCTTTAGTTCTAGATACTCCTATATCAAAGTTTCTGTTCCTGTCATCTCTGTCATATCCTTGGAGAAATTTGAAAAACAGTTATCATATCCCACCTTATTCTTCTTGCTTCAAGTAGTGGCAAATCATATTCCTTAAGCCTTTTCTCATAACCGAGATTTCTAATGTATTGCACCAAGCTTTGTAGCTCGCCTTTGATCTTTCTCCAGCTCGTTCAGGGTTTTTAAGTGTAAATTCCAGAATGGTCCTACATATTTATGTTTAGAGCTCATATTAAGGGCGGTTTACACGGTCAAACGGTTCGTTGAACGTGGTCCGACAGACAAGTGTTTGAAGTGATGTTCGAACGTGTGAACGGGGTATCTGGTTGTCGAACACGTTCGACAACCAAATACCCCGTTCACACGTTCGAACATCACTTCAAACACTTGTCTGTCGAAGCGCGTCCGACGAATCGTTTGACCGTGTAAACCGCCCTGTGGTCTTGTAAATACTTATCTGTTTTAAGGCCTCCTTTACCGTTTGCTGAAAAACTGAAGCTTCCTTTACAATACTAGTTCAATATATTCCATGAGGACAAATTGCTGATATATTAAATGCTAAATCGTGTACACTGATTGCTTTGCATGTTGTGTGTGTGTGTGTGTGTGTGTGTGTGTGTGTGTGTGTGTGTGTGTGTGGGTGTGTGTGGTGATTACCTAATTGTGTTTACGGGAAAGAGCCCAAAGCTCGTATCTTCCCGTCTCCTGATCGGTTCCATTTTATACTTAGTGATACTTATCATACCTGTCCTTAAAACTATGGATTGAGATAGCATTAACTACCTCCTCGCTTAGCCAATTCCAATTATCAACTACTCTTACACTGAAAAAGTGTGTGTGTAGAGAGAGAGAGAGAGAGAGAGAGAGAGAGAGAGAGAGAGAGAGAGAGAGAGAGAGAGAGAGAGAGAGAGAGAGAGAGAGAGAGAATAGTGTAATTTTTAGGGAAATGTCGTTCCCATTATTTTTGATCATTAATTAATATCTGTTCGTAGTGTGAAGACTAATGCTAATTGTATCAGTTGCACAACGCCTTATGCTCTTTTTCTAATTTTTTCCTTCTGATTTCGTGTGCTTTTTTTTTTTATTCTACACTTTAATGTTTTGTTTTGTGCTGTTATGAAATATTTTGCGTCTTATATCACAGAATTTCATACTCGCTATGTATAGCAAAAAACAAAAGAAAAAGAAAATAATTTTGTTTTTAGAAAACAAGAGAAGCAATAAAATATTTAAAACCAATTAAGATAAACTGAGTAAGTTACGTTTGGCTTAAAACTGAAGTTAGAGTTTTTAAGTTTTTTTTTGTCAGGAATAAGACGGCCTCTGATATGTTGTTCTGACATATTGGTAGCTGGTCGTTGCAATTTTTTTAACGATAAAGTATTACGGTCCAGAATAAATCGCAATATATTATTATACATTCCAATTTTTGTCACAGTTTCTTTGATGATACACTGACTTATTTTAAGAAATATAAAACCAATTGTTTAATAACTCCGGGAAAAAAAAACTTACCTCATCAAAAACCCTCGAAGCGAATACATAATAAGTGATTATAATATATTCAAATCCAACACGTACATCCATATATCCATTTCGGACGAGGAAATAAAGCACACAAAAAATAGCGAATTACAATCTCAGTTAAGACGCTACGCCTTCGCCTGGCTCTCCGCAACTACGCGTTCCTGCAACTAACTCACTACCTCAGCGCCAACTGTTGAGCGTAAAGACGGAAAACACATTAGTCACGATACGAGGTGCACATTGACCGATTTCCCATTTCCTGCCAACGACTCTCTAGAATTTAAAGACAAACTATGATTTTAAAGCAACAAAGGAGTTAAGTATGTAAATTTTATCATTATTATAGAATAAATAGACTATTCTTAAGTCTGCGACAGTTCTCTTTAGGTTACATATGTCTGGAAGCATCTGGCAAGTTGCTAGGTGGTGCCGTTACCGTAAGGTGAATGAAAAAGCCTCTTCTTGACTTCTTGCTCTGTAATTATCATCTGGGCCTAGCACTCGCATGATGGGAAAATGAGAGAGAGAGAGAGAGAGAGAGAGAGAGAGAGAGAGAGAGAGAGAGAGAGAGAGAGAGAGAGAGGGGGGGGGCTTCGTTATTGCAAATTCTGAGGAGAATAGTCTAAATGAGACGGAAAAATGTATGCACTGGTTTACTCATACAATTGATGTTAAGAGGAGAAAGCTTGTTGTTTTAACGGTACATCCTTTTCCCGGGTACATGAGAGAGAGAGAGAGAGAGAGAGAGAGAGAGAGAGAGAGAGAGAGAGAGAGAGAGAGAGAGAGAGAGAGAGAGAGAGAGAGAATGACATACTTCGACAAGTGTTAAGTTAGGTCGAAAAATTCGTATACCAATTTGTATCGGTGTTAAGAGGAGAAAGCATGTTGTTATAACGGTTAACTCGTTTCTAGGGTACATAAAACATATTCTATTTGTTTTTACTGCACTCTAAGGCCGCTTTCACACCAAAGTGGCACGTTGTACGTGGCATGCCACGTGGCACCCCAGTTGAAAACGAACATCCGGAAATATGTGAAACCAGTCACAGAAGTGGCGTGACACGTCCCTTGTGCCACTTGCGACGCAAGTTGCACGTGGCACATGGGACGTGTCACGCCACTTCCGTGTGAATGGTTTCATATATTTCCGGATGTTCGTTTTCAACTGGCGCACCACGTGGCATGCCACGTGCGACGTGCCACATTGGTGTGAAAGCGGCCTATGAGCTGATGCCATAACAGTTTAAATATTTTCCAAGTAAATATTTATCCTCTCTGAATAACCACGCAATTAAATGGAAAATTTTCTCTTATGTAAATGGATGTAAACTCGGGTCGCGTATTCTACGGTCATCGTCTACTTTATCAGATAATCCCAAGTTCATATGGTGTCGCTGTTCCCCACTAACTATTGAAGACTAGGCTGGTTTTGGCTCACAGTTTTGTGATCGGATTCCCTTCTTGGCATAACCCTTTCCACTGACGAAAGATATTATTACCAGTGCATGTAATCGATTTTTTTTTTTTTTAAGAAAATTTCTCTCTAGAAACTGAGTGTTGCCATTGAGCCTGTCAGCTACTTCGAAATAGGTAAATTTAAAATGGTAAAAAGGAAGGAGAAAAAGAGTGGCAGCCTCGTGTGGTAGCCGATGACAACTTAGCAGGCTTAGTGAAAAGAGCACTAGGCTAGATGTTAGATGTCATTTATGATGCGGTATATTTGGAGGCTTGAGTTTCGATAAAGGATAAAATAATGAACTTGCAGCTGTCATGTATAATTGATAATAATAATAATAATAATAATAATAATAGTAATAATAATAATAATAATAATAATAATAATAATAATAATAATAATAATAATAATAATAATAATAATAATAATAATAATAATGATGATGATAATAATAATAATAATAATAATAACAATAATAATAATAATAATAATAATGATAATAATAATAATAATAATAATAATAATAATAATAATAATAATAATAATAATAATAATGTTGATAAGTATGTCCACATAAACTGTGTAAAGTTTGGTTTATGCAGAATTTTCAATAGTGTAATATCGTTTCTTAATCAGTGCCTAATACATATATATATATATATATATATATATATATATATATATATATATATATATATATATATATATATATATATATATATATATATATATATATATATATATATATATATATATATATACTAGTAGTTCGTGTTTATGTGCTGTGGGCTAAACACAGAATAGGAAAATACTGCCGATGCTATCTATTAATATTATTATAATTATTATTATTATTATTATTATTATTATTATTATTATTATTATTATTATTATTATTATTATTATTATTATTATTATTATTGTTATTATTATTATTATCATTATTCTATTATTATTCCATCCATCCATATACCAAAGCCATATTCCCCCTTAGAAGGAGGGTGGCTGAGTCATAGACAATACTTTGACTTTTTGTGGGAATTAAATACAGAGGAAGGAATTCCCAGCCCCCTCGCTCCGCCCTAATTTGCCGACTTTTACGACACGCAGGGGAACACGGAGGAAGCATTCTTCCCCCTTATTATTATCATTATTATTATCATTATTATTATTATTATTATTATTATTATTATTATTATTATTATTATTATTATTATTTTTATTATTATTATAAATATTATTATTATTATTATTATTATTATTATTATTATTATTATTATTATTATTATTCTTATTATTATTATTATTATTATTATTATTATTATTATTATTATTATTATTATTATTATTATTATTATTATTATTATTATTATTATTATTATTATTATTATTATTATATGCCATGGAAATACACTAGTTTCAATTTATCAAATATTTCCGTAAATATTGATAGATGTCGCATAATTTACTTTCCCTTTATGCTGCACGGACTTGAATTACGAGTAAAAATATGAAAGTTTTCTCTTCACAGTATGATGATGTATTGCTCTTGTTGTGTAGCAATAAAAGTAAGAATTCTAAAAAACAGATGATTTGGTATCACTGACGTATGATGCTATGCATGAATGTGCTTGATAGAAGGATCAATTGTATTATCACTGATAAGTCTCTCTCTCTCTCTCTCTCTCTCTCTCTCTCTCTCTCTCTCTCTCTCTCTCTCTCTCTCTCTCTCTCTCTCTCTCTCTCTCTCTCTCTCTCTCTCTCTCTCTCTCTCTCGTAAGATTATGTTACTAAAGAACTTCTTTCTGAGATGTGTTAATTCCTGCTCCGAGTACTACTGCCAAATGCCCATTCTGACACCAACCCTCTCCATTAATCAGGGCTTAGGACCGGTATTGAGTTGAGCTGGTAAGCTCCCCTAGAGCAGAATTTAATACTATATACACTTAAGAAGGTATTATTCACAAAGTGACATATAGAGATATTATTATTATTATTATTATTATTATTATTATTATTATTATTATTATTATTATTATTATTATTATTATTATTATTATTATTATTATTATTATTATTATTATTATTTTTATTATTATTATTTTTTATTATTATTTTTATTATTATTATTATTATTATTATTATTATTATTATTATTATTATTATTATTATTATTATTATTATTATTATTATTATTATTATTATTATTATTATTATTATTATTATCGGTTGTTATTATTGATGTTGTTGTTGTTGTTGTTCTTGAAATATCGTTTCACTGGTGTAGTTGGTAGCGCTTTGGCACAGTAATTATGTGTCCTAGGTTCGAGTCCCGATCGGGGTAAAAATGATTAATGTTTTCTCATATGGTAATGTGCTTATTTGATTAAATATATATATATATATATATATATATATATATATATATATATATATATATATATATATATATATATATATATATATATATATATATATATATATATATATATATATATATATATATATATATATATATATATATATATATATATATATATATATATATATATATATATATATATATATATGGTAGGAAAAGAACCATCAATAAAAACAACAAAAAATATATAAAGTACTGTTTAGACACACACACACACACACACACACACACACGCACGCACACACACACACACACACAATTAGGTAATCACACACACACACACACACACTCCCCTTTCGATATTTTGATATGGCTGGCTCTAGAACTAGAGGTCATAGTTTGAAGCTTCGTAAGAAAACTTCTTTGCAGGATGTAAGGAAATACTTTTTCAGTGTAAGAGTAGTTGATACTTGGAATTCGCTAAGCGAGGAGGTAGTTAATGCTATCTCAATCCATAGTTTTAAGGACAGGTATGATAAGTATCACTAAGTCTAAAATGGAACCGATGAGGAGACGGGAAGATACGAGCTTTGGGCTCTTTCCCGTAAACACAATTAGGTAATCACAATTAGGTAATCACACACACACACACACACACACACACACACACACACACACACACACACACACACACACTCACACACACACACACACTCAATGGCAGGAGAAGAACTTCAAAAGACAGAGAATGAGAGAGATCTAGGAGTAAACATACTGGCATTGTCTACAGAAAGGCAAATAAATGGCATAGTAAGGGCAGCATATGCTTTCTTAGCAAATGTTAGGATTAACCTTCATTCACATGGACAAGGAAATGTTCAGAAATATGCAGCCCCCTTTTTGGATTCCACACTTAAAAACACGTAGTTAATTTGGAAAAAGTTCAGAGACTTGCCACTACACTGGTGCCAGAAATACGCAATCTCAGTTATGAGGAGAGGCTGAAGGAATTAGACTTACCTTCACTCGAAGCTAGAAGGATGAGGGGGATATAGTGACGATTTTTATATTCCTTCATGGTTATGACGGAGTCGATAGGGATCGATATTTTAATGATTTTCACTAGAACTTGAGGTCATAGTTTGAAGCTTCTTAAGAAAACTTCTTAGCAGGATGTAAGGAAGTACTTTATTTTAGCGTAAGAGTAGTGACAATTTGAATTCGCTAAGCGAGGGGGTAGTTAATGCAACTCAGTCCATAGTTTTAAGGATAAGTATGATAAGTATCACTAAGTACAAAATGGAACCGACCAGGAGACGGGAAGCTACGCGTTTGGGCTTTTTTCCGTAAGCAAAATTAGGTAATTACACACACACACACCCACACACACACACACACACACACACACACACACACACACACACACACACACACATCAGTGGCACTAAGTATCATATTTAAGGAGTCACTGGAGTCGGGGGAGATTCCAAGATGCTAGAAACAAGCAAATGTGATACCTATCTTCAAATAGGGAAGGAGGGATACGGCTCTGAACTATAGACCAGTTTCCTTGACCAGCATAGTTTGCAAAGTTATGGAGAAACTACTAAGGAAACATATCTCTCTTCACTTGGAATTCTTCAACTTTTTGTCAGTGAGGCAACATGGCTTCAGAGAAGGTAGATCAACAGTAACAAACTTATTAGAATTTTATGATGAGGTAAGCCAAATCTTACAGGAAAGAGAGGGCTGGGCAGATTGCATATTCCTAGACTTCCAGAAAGCGTTTGACACTGTTCCACATGGGAGTCTTATTAGGAAGCTGCAATCAATGGCTAGAATAGGTGGAAATGTTTTGGAATGGATAAAAACTTACTTAGAAGGAAGGGAACAGAGGGTTAGAGTAAGACACTCAGTGTCTGAATGGAGAAGAGTTAGTAGTGGAGTTCCACAGGGTTCAGTTTTAGGGCCACTTTTGTTCCTTGTATATGTAAATGACCTACCAGAGTCTGTAAATTCATTCATGAATATGTTTGCAGATGATGCAAAGATTGTGAAGAAAGTAAAAAACGAGAACAATGGTAGAGAATTTCAGGAGGATCTAAATAATCTGCATGAGTGGTCAGAAAAGTGGCTAATGAAATTCTATACTTCAAAATGTAAGGTAATGAGAATGGGTACAAGTGCAAGAAGGCCCAAGCTTGACTACTCGGTGGCTGGAATACAACTTCAAGAGACAGAAAATGAGAGAGATCTAGGAGTAAACATACTGGCAGATTTGTCTCCAGAAATACATATAAATGGCATAGTAAGGGCAGCATATGCATTCTTATCAAATGTAAGGGTAGCCTTCAGGCACATGGACAAGGAAATGTTCAGAAATATTTATGTAACCTATGTGAGGCCAAAACTCGAATATACAGCCCCCTTTTGGAATCCGCACTTGAAAAAGCACATAGCTAAGCTTGAAAAAGTTCAAAGACATGCCACGAAACTGGTGCCAGAAATACGCAATCTCAGTTATGATGAGAGGCTGAGGGAATTAGACTTATCATCACTCGAAGCTAGAAGAGTGAGGGGGGATATGGTGACAGTCTTTAAATTCCTTCATGGTTATGATAGAGTGGATAGGGATCGATATTTTGATATGGCTGGCTCTAGAACTAGAGGTCATAGTTTGAAGCTTGGTAAGAAAACTTCTTTGCAGGATGTAAGGAAATACTTTTTCAGTGTAAGAGTAGTTGATAATTGGAACTGGCTAAGCGAGGAGGTAGTTAATGCTATCTCAATCCATAGTTTTAAGGACAGGTATGATAAGTATCACTAAGTCTAAAATGGAACCGATCAGGAGACGGGAAGATACGAGCTTTGGGCTCCTTCCCGTAAACACAATTAGGTAATCAATTAGGTAATCACACACACCACACACACACACACACACACACACACACACACACACACACACACACACACACCCCCCCCCTATATATACATATATATATATATATATATATATATATATATATATATATATATATATATATATATATATATATATATAATTGATGATAGATTCGATTTTACGTCTCGAACTCCTTTTTCTGCTAAGGGCTAGGACGGTTGCCTTCTTGAGAAGGACTTGTTTTTGGCAAATGTAATCGTTATCCTGAGTGTATGCCCTTGCTAACCTCAGTCCGTGAAGGGCGCGAACTCTCGACAAGCCGACACAGAGTCGCGGACGCTACCATTTAGCCAAGGAGACTACATATATATATATATATATATATATATATATATATATATATATATATATATATATATATATATATATATATGTATATATATGTATATATATATATATATATATATATATTTATATATATATATATATATATATATATATATATATATATATATATATATATATATATATATATATATATATATATATATATGAATTTGAGTGTTTCCCTCTGTTGAATTTTGTAAAGTTTACTTTCCCTTCTAAATACACCTCGTTGATTTTAAAGTTTATGTGATATTTCCAGAAGAATTCGTTCATGTCTTTGTAGTTAGAAAAGAAAAATGTGCTGTGAAAGGTACCTGTTATTGGAAGCTTTTTGTTATTGTCACAGTGGGTTATACAAACACACAAACACACATATGTATGTATGTATATATATATATATATATATATATATATATATATATATATATATATATATATATATATATATATATATATATATATATATATTCTCTGACCGTAGTAGTAGAAGTAGTAGTAGTAGTAGTAGTAGTAGTAGTAGTAGTAGTAGTAGTAGTAGTAGTAGTAGAATTAGAGAGAGAGAGAGAGAGAGAGAGAGAGAGAGAGAGAGAGAGAGAGAGAGAGAGAGAGAGGAGAGAGAGAGAGAGAGAGAGAGAGAGAGAGAGAGCTTAATATCCTTATATGTTATCCTAAAACATTTCTCTATTATCTCCATCTTTAACAACCATAGATTAGGCTAGTTGTGGGTGTGTGTTTTTAAACACAGTGATACATATACGGTGGTCATAATCCCCACTGTAAATGGGGTGGCCGAGTCGAGGCACACATTCACCAGATGCCGGTACAATAGATATTGTCGTGGGTTATATGGTTACTTTTTTTAAGCCCTGTTAACATTGAATTATGAATAGATTATCCATAAACCAATGTGTTTATTAGGAACAATGACCAAGGTCAAATTGGCACCCATTAATTCTTGTTGGAATTCATGAAGACTCTGATATCTACGACATTGCTCTGTTGCAGCACTTCATATCTTTACAATAATTAATGGTCATTAATCTTATCTGTGTGTTACCTTTTTTGATATTTTATATATATATATATATATATATATATATATATATATATATATATATATATATATATATATATATATATATATATATGTGTGTGTGTGTGTGTGTGTGTGTGTGTGTGTGTGTGTGTGTGTGTGTGTGTGTGTGTGATTACCTAAGTGTGATTACCTAATTGTGTTTACGGGAAAGAGCCCAAAGCTCGTATCTTCCCGTCTCCTGATCGGTTCCATTTTAGACTTAGTGATACTTATCATACCTGTCCTTAAAACTATGGATTGAGATAGCATTAACTACCTCCTCGCTTAGCGAATTCCAATTATCAACTACTCTTACACTGAAAAAGTATTTCCTTACATCCTGCAAAGAAGTTTTCTTACCAAGCTTCAAACTATGACCTCTAGTTCTAGAGCCAGCCATATCAAAATATCGATCCCTATCCACTCTATCATAACCATGAAGGAATTTAAAGACTGTCACCATATCCCCCCTCACTCTTCTAGCTTCGAGTGATGGTAAGTCTAATTCCCTCAGCCTACTGAGATTGCGTATTTCTGGCACCAGTTTCGTGGCATGTCTTTGAACTTTTTCAAGCTTAGCTATGTGCTTTTTCAAGTGCGGATTCCAAAAGGGGGCTGCATATTCGAGTTTTGGCCTCACATAGGTTACATAAATATTTCTGAACATTTCCTTGTCCATGTGCCTGAAGGCTACCCTTACATTTGATAAGAATGCATATGCTGCCCTTACTATGCCATTTATATGTATTTCTGGAGACAAATCTGCCAGTATGTTTACTCCTAGATCTCTCTCATTTTCTGTCTCTTGAAGTTGTACTCCAGCCACCGAGTAGTCAAGCTTGGGCCTTCTTGCACTTGTACCCATTCTCATTACCTTACATTTTGAAGTATTGAATTTCATCAGCCACTTTTCTGACCACTCATGCAGATTATTTAGATCCTCCTGAAGTTCTCTACCATTGTTCTCGTTTTTTACTTTCTTCACAATCTTTGCATCATCTGCAAACATATTCATGAATGAATTTACAGACTCTGGTAGGTCATTTACATATACAAGGAAC
>JAXCGZ010017409.1:0-25000 GCA_037179515.1 Halocaridina rubra | reverse complement strand
TTCGTGTTTTCGTGCTCGCTTTTCTGACCTATGCAAAGACGTACAGAAAATGTGACACTTGTTCGAGTTTCGTACTTGTTTTCGTTGAATATGTATGTGTGTAGCGTACGTAATTCGTTATTCTTTCGGTATTTTCGTTTCATAGCTAATCTAATGTAAGGATAAGTTTGAATTTACGTATTTGTTTTCTTCGAATAAGTAAATGTGTAAACATGTATAAATTTTGGTCTTCTTCCGTAGTTGCGTATAGTAGTATGTAAACATTTAAGAGAATACGGAATTAGGGGTCGAAGGTTTTCCATTTTCTATCTTTATGAACATGTGCTAAATATGTGAATACAATGTGAAAATCGGTGTTTACGTTTTCTAGATATGTAAACGTGCATAGAATGCGTATTTATCGTTCGAGTTTCCGTATTTGCGTGTCCTAGGTTTGTACGCTTGTTTAGAATACGTTAATAGTGCTTGAATTTCTGTATATTTTAGCTCTATAATCGTGTATAAAATACGTAATTAGTGGTTTTACTACTGTATTTGTATTTTCTAGCTACAGTAAAATATTTAGAATACGTAAATAGTGGTCAATTTTATATAATTAATTTTTTAAATCTATGTCAGCGTAGATGGTATATATAATTAGCTGTCCACCATAAGTATTTAAGTTTTGTAGTTTTGTAAACTGTATAGCATAGTGTTCGACCCGAATTTGCGTTTCACAGCTAAGTAAATGTGTTAGAATACGTAATTAGTATTCGACATATCGTAATTACGTGTTCTAGCTTTGTAAATATGTGAATACGCAATTTCTTATGAAGTTTTTGTGTATGCGTATCCTGGCTATGAAAATGTGTGAGAATGCGTACATAGTGTTCTACTCTCCGCATTTGCATTTCTCAGGTAAGTAAAGTGTGTAGAATACGTAATTTATTATAAAGTGTTCAAATGTACGTGTCAGAGCTATGTAAATATATGAGAATATGTAAATATTTTTCCATTTTCTATATTACCATTTCTTAGCTAAATAACCGTGTTCAGAAAACAGAATTAATGTTTGACTCTCTACAATTGGTGTCAAAGCTATGTAAACATTGAAAGAATATGTCACTTATGGCCTACTTTCCATATTTACGTCGTAATACGGGAACACGGCTAAAACACATAATTCGTTTTCTAGATTCCTTATTTTTTTTCCTGGCTACTTAACTGTGGTACTATGCGTAAACCGTGTTCGATTTTCCGTATTCTCCTATAGCTATGTAACTGTTGGATAACGTATTTAGTGTTTTGATTTTCCGTATATACGCTTACTATATAAGTAAATGCGTTAGAATACGTAAATTTTATTCGAGTTTACGAATTTGCATTTTCAAGCTATGTAAATATCTTAGACTGTGTAATTAGTGGTTGATTTTATGTATATGCATTTTTTAGCTATGCAAAAGTAAGAATACGTAATTTGTGTCCATATTGGCTCTTCCTATCTATAAAAAAGTTATATAGACTTCGAAATTAGCGATTTAGTGTCCGTACTTGCGTTTCCTAGCCGTGTAAACGTGTGTAAAACACGTATTTAAAGTGTTATCCTCCCCCATACATTGTTGCTCGGTTATGTGGAATAATTTTCATTATTTTATTATTCTTTTTGGAGAAATTATCTAAACTGTGTATAAACTCCTGACTTAAGTAAGAATACTTAAAAAAAAACAATACTAATTACTCATTGTTATATTGATTTTGGAAATGGATGTCTAGAAAACAATCACTTCTGACAAACTTTGGAAAATAATGTCTGTTGCTGACACGATCGAAATAATTTGTTCATTGTAGTATGAAACTGCATAGTTTTAGGTTATTTAGCCACTGATAATGAAATATTACAATAAAAGACAACTTTTTCCACTAGAAAATTTTCCATAAAGTATGCTGTAGCTCCTCCCACAACCAAGCTGACAGCCAATTGGAGTTGCTCATTGTTGATCCTCCTTCCCCTCACACGAGGAGGCATCCAATGACGCAAGAGTTCGCCACCTATGTAACCAGTTATGACCAGTGCAACTCTAAAGAGGATAGGGTCAATTTAAATGGAAGCGAAAAAATGTTGCGGATATAGTTTTTCGTGTATTTGATGAAGATACGATGGAAAATAAAACAAAAATTCAACATATATGTTACTTTTATTGTAACTATGGCTCGCATGCTACATAGCTACATATTATAAGTATAGAAATATGCATATAGACTGCAACCACACTAGCACCAATTTATTTTCATTATTATATATATATATATATATATATATATATATATTATATATATATATATATATATATATATATATATTATATATATATATATATATATATATATATATATATCCCATTCACACCTCCCTATGCCATACCAATTCCACACCACATCCACACTAGGAACATTTTATTTCCATAGGTAAGACCAACTAAAGGAAATTTTTTTAAGCTCTAAATATTGAGCAAACCCCTACACCATTATTGGGCAATGGCTGGCACAATCTTGACCAACAGGGTACCTATTGCCTGTTTATTTCCGATTGAATTCATCATTATCTAGTTGAGCAAAGCCTCTCCCCATTCTTGGGCATTATCTATAGTACAACTTTGACAAGAGCATGTCTGTTGCCTGTTTGTTTAAACTACAGTTCTTCATTTACAGAAAGATATAAGGAAAAATTTATTCATCCTATGATAATTAGCACTACTGTATCATATGATATTCTGTAATTATCTTGAAGTTTCTTTAGATATTAGTCAGTGGTGTCCTCTTCTTGTCGAACAATTTAGAATGTTTCATAGAAAGATTATATCCTATTTCCTTATCAGCTTTAGAGATAAATTTTTTCTTGTGTTTGTCCAAGTCACGCACTAAATCAGTGTTTTATAATATATGTTCATTTCAATAATGTTTAAACAGGGAAAACACATTAGGTTATGTCTTTTCTGTTATGTATGTGCAGTAAATATGCTTACTCGTTGCAAACTCGTGTCTGTGAGACTTTAAAAGGTAGAAACCAATGGATCTCTGCCTTTGATTTACAGGTCTAGTAGTTAAATAGCTTCTCCTGAGTGATTAATATCTTGCCACGAGCTGAACATTTTATTGATCCTGGTTTGCCAAGCACACTATGGTAATTTGTTAGAGCATTTTTTTCGATTATTAATTGCAATTCATTACAGAACGGTAAATGAAGCTCATGTGTTGTCATTACGTTTTTTCCTTAGAATAGCAATATTTACCCAATTGAACGTAAGGGGGCTGCCAGCGCAGTGCTTATAGCACTCGACTTGGGTGCTGACAGACTCGTGATCGAACCCACCGTGGGGCACGAGGAAGGGCATCTACCTTTGATTCCCCAGCTCCAACCATTATCTGTCCACCCCTGTAATGGGGATTATCAGTGACACGTAAAACGGTAACATATTTCTGGAATTGCAACATGACGCAAGAATACTTATTATAATATAAAGATATAATATTTTCCTCTTGAGCAGTCAGAAATGACAACTCTAAGGCCGCTTTCACACCAAAGTGGCACTTCGCACGTGGCATGCCAAGTGGCACGCCAGTTGAAAACGAAAATCCGGAAATATATGAAACCTTTCACACACAGGTGGCACATGGGACGTGTCAAGCCACTTGTGTGTGAAAGGTTTCATATATTTACGGATGTTCGTTTTCAACTGGCATGCCACGTGCGATGTGCCACTTTGATGTGAAAGCGGCCTAATCAATAACTGAATCGGAGGAACATACTACCAATAAATGCTTAGCAATTAAATAGGCAGATTTTAAAATATATTTTGTCTTAGATGACTGGGGAAAGCTGCTTTTCTTAAGAGATATCTGAACCCAGAATTTACATGGCATTTATTATTGATGAGGGCAGTTTCTGCCTGTCCCAGTGTCACACTCATAAACAAAATGAAAAAAATAAGCCACACTTTTAGTTACCTTAAAACCCCAGTTATTGTGTATATTTCATACAGAATCTTATGATTATAATCATTTCATCATATATGTCTGAACGCAAATGTTCTTAATATTTATTTTTCTTGAAAGCACACCTGTGTTTATTTTTACACCCTTGCCACAGTACACTATATATTTCATACAGAATTACATAATTATATTAAGAGTTTTAAATATAATTGTCTTCACATTTGCATATTTTCTATAACTGACACCTGTATCTACCTTTACACCCCAATTACTGTATAAATTTCATACAGAATTTTATCACTAAAATGATTTCCATTGATTTTAGCACTTAGTGTGTTGGCAATTATGAAGAAGAATCTCTTTATTTATGGATAGATGGCTTAGTGCATTGGCAATTATGAAGAAGAATCTTTTTATTTATGGATAGATGGCTTAGTGTGTTGGCAATTATGAAGAAGAATCTCTTTATTTACGGATAGATGAGCTTGTCCCAAGTATTGACACCACACGGATGTTTCATGAATTGGTCGTTGAAGTGAATCCATTTATTACTGACTGGAATAGAAAGATGGAATTAGAAGTGATTATCAAGTGGAGTGTAGTAGATGCAATACTTTCTTCTATGTTGTTATTTTATTTACTTTAGTATAGTAGTAATACACTGCCATGGAAATGGTTAGAAAGCGTAGTACAGTGAGTCCATTCTTAATTCTACAGTAGGGTGTCCACAAAGTCTGGGTACAAAACAATTTTATTTGAATCTAATGTTAATAAATAATATTTTCAATATGATTTCCATCATTTTCAATGCATAATTTGATGCACTTTACAAAATTCAGGTGAACTCGATTGAATAGGTCTGCATAGTGAAATTTCCCATGTACCCAGACTTTGTGGACACCCTGTACAGTAGAATGCTAAAACATGATTTTATTCTAGTATAGTAGTAATGCATTTCCAATAGGCACCTTCTATAGTGGCATCAGAATCAGAACTCATAATATCACTGTAGGGTCTGCCATTATATATGTTATCTAATTGTGACACCACCCCGAGGAATTACAGTGTCAGAAGTGTCACACATGACTTAGAATAAAAAAAAATAAAAATCAGAATACCTTTTTCTGTTCAGTTGAGCAAGATGTCGCTTCGGATACAGTTAGTTTTAAGTATACTGGTAATAATAACTGTATATTGTGTTGAGAAGAGAAAGAAAACTTATACAAGAATTATTCAGGACTCATTGCAATCTGCTAATGGATGTGCAAGAGAAATAGCGTTGAGAAAAATGAAAGATTTGGAACAGCCACATTCCTTGGAATGTAACCGTAGTTCTCATTAGCTAAATGAGTCACTAAGATATCACGTAATAATAGTATTTGGTATTGACACTGAACTGCAAACACTGTTCATGGTTTCGTGAAGTAATGTTTGATTAAGACCCAATAGTTATCGAGTTCGATTCCTGAAGATGGTTCATTTAGTACTTTTTGAGTAGAACCTTTTCGGTGGGGGATAAAGAGGAAAGGATAATGGCGTCCTTTTAAGGTAGCATCTGTCATCTCAGAAGTGAATAAGCCCTGAGACTTGTCATGTCAAGGATGGAAACAGGACTTTCAAAAGCTTAAGCTTTGAAAGCAACATTTATATATATATATATATATATATATATATATATTAATATATATATATATATATATAATATATATATATATATGTGTGTGTGTGTGTGTGATTACCTAATTGTGATTACCTAATTGTGTTTACGGGAAAGAGCCCAAAGCTCGTATCTTCCCGTCTCCTGATCGGTTCCATTTTATACTTAGTCATACTTATCGTACCTGTCCTTAAAACTATGGATTGAGATAGCATTAACTACCTCCTCGCTTAGCGAATTCCAATTATCAACTACTCTTACACTGAAAAAGTATTTCCTTACATCCTGCAAAGAAGTTTTCTTACGAAGCTTCAAACTATGACCTCTAGTTCTAGAGCCAGCCATATCGAAATATCGATCCCTATCCACTCTATCATAACCATGAAGGAATTTAAAGACTGTCACCATATCCCCCCTTACTCTTCTAGCTTCGAGTGATGGCAAGTCTAATTCCCTCAGCCTCTCATCATAACCGAGATTGCGTATTTCTGGCACCAGTTTCGTGGCATGTCTTTGAACTTTTTCAAGCTTAGCTATGTGCTTTTTCAAGTGCGGATTCCAAAAGGGGGCTGCATATTCGAGTTTTGGCCTCACATAGGTTACATAAATATTTCTGAACATTTCCTTGTCCATGTGCCTGAAGGCTACCCTTACATTTGATAAGAATGCATATGCTGTGTGTGTGTGTGTGTGTACACCAAGACCGTAAACTCCTTTGTTAGGTGAGTAGCCGAGTCAAAGCACGCAGTTATTCGTCAAAAGACCTCTCTCCCCACTTACCACATTTTAGCTTCTTGGGGATAAAGGTTCACCATAATTCCCCCTGAGGGATTGGGCAAGAATATTTCCTCTGTGTTCCCGTGCGTGTCGTAAAATTCGACTAAATGGGGCGGAGCGAGGGGACTGGGAATCCCCTCCTCCGCATTATCTTCTCGCAAAGAGTCAAGGTATTTTGCTTTGTCTCAGCCATCCCCCCTTATAAGAGGGAATATAACTCTTGTTAATACGTAGATAATCCCCTCATCAATCATGCTACAGGTCTATCTTTAGAGAGTTTAATTTTGGCGTCTACTTACTCCATTTAGAACCGTGAAGAACAGGACAACCGCCATGTCTTGTGTTTTCATCGCCAACGCCAGACTTGTAGAGATTCCACCAAAATGCTGCTGAGCCTCTTTGCGGCCAAATAGTGACACCGGCTCTTGGAAACACCGTCGCTCCTCCAGCCTCAACGTCAGACAACTGAGGACCCAAAAGAATTTTGAAATTTATTTCGCATAAGCGTCTTTATATTTATTGATGAACTAACATAATTAATTTTAATATTTACCCAGTTATATGAACTAATTTAATAATATGATTAAAAAAACAAAGATTGAGAAAGAATGTAAAATTAAGTAACGAACTAATAATAGAAAAAAAAATAAATTCAGAAACAAAAGTGACGAATGAAGTCCCGAAGCAAGTAAATAGACAATGAAAAAAAAATAACCTACAAATATATAAAAAATTATTGAAATAAATCAATTAAAATAAAAGAATCAAATATAACGAACAAAAAGAAATACAAAATTAAAACTATGAATTAATAAAGAAATAAAAACATTGAATATAACAAATTATATATATAATTAATTAACATCATGGAATTCATACATACATAGACCATGAATGTTGCAAATCGGTCCCCCATGAAGTGTTCCCATGCCGAATAAGCGGATGGATCCGGATTTATCATGAGGTAATCCGTATGAGTGACGTATAAACCACCTATACCGTAATTGGCCACCTGTAACAAGAGAGAAATAATCTTAACCAGGTTAGGAACACATATGGTAAATTATTTTTAAAAGAGACTTTTCCTGCACCTGCTCAGTGCTGTAAACTGGAATGGGTGGGTGATGTGAAGTGCTTGCCGCGAGATGAAGCAATAGATGTAAACCAGCTACATATATCATACCCTTCAACCGAAGAGCTTTATCCACGTACTCTGCGAATGACCCAATCAGTGTGCTGGAGGGGAGATTTGTGGTGACCCTTTATTACCAGTTAGCAAAGATGAGAAACGTGGGATGACTTGGCTTCCTGGTGAATGGGTGTATGCTTTGACTCGGCCACTCCCTTACATGGGAAATTAAAGCTATTTTATGAGCATGTGTGCGGGTCATGTTTAAATTTCCTGTTTATTATCTTTTATTTTATTTATTGATTTACAGCGATACTTTGTTCTTTATCAATAATTTGTAAATAAGACGATTTGCAGATTCCTTATACAAAATTGTGTTGGCTCTCTAAAGATGGCACTAGTGTGAACCGCAAGCTAATGATCTTACATTTATAAATGCAAATTATGCGCTGTACATTGTCTATATTATTTTCATTTTTATTATGTCTTACATGTGTTTGTTCCAGTATTATCACTGTTTTTAGTTTCAGTTTTGTTATTTCTTATGCATGCGTTTATCTGTTTTTGTATGGAATGCACTTCATGGATTTAAAATTCAATTTCACTGTATTTAAGAAATTACTTTATGACTGAAAAGACTGAAATGATAGCTTATATATATATATATATATATATATATATATATATATATATATATATTATATATATATATATATATATATATATATATATATATATTGTGTGCATGTGTGTTTGTGTATACTCTTGTTTGTGCGCAGTTATATGCTAGCATGTGCTGAGTCATGAGCATACCTGGTAGTCTTCTCCAGCCGAAGGTTGTATTCCATGAAGTGATGTTGCGGCTTCGATCTTTTTCGTTAAATTGATCAAGAATTTGCCGGAAGTGGCACTCTCTCGAAGCCAGGCACTGGAGATAAAATTATTGCCATATTAACAAAATAATCGAGTAATAAATAATTGAATAAATGAATAATTAGAAAAAAGTAAATGAATGACTAGATATTTGAATGAATAATATTTTGATATAAATACGGTTATTACTAATTAAGAAATAAGATAGAGTAAGATGAATACAAAAAGAACTTTAACTTGATATATGGGATAAATTATCGAGAGTATATATAAATATTCATGAATGGAGCACAAACATTACCATGTGCGTATGTATCAGCTTAAATTACATATATAATGTCTTCTCAGTTAAATTCGGTAATTTAGCAGGTACTTCAGTAAATGCCTAAAATATCCTTCCTGTAGTTGTCTATTAAGTAAATAAATTAATAAGTAAATAAATAAAAGAGAGAGAGAGAGAGAGAGAGAGAGAGAGAGAGAGAGAGAGAGAGAGAGAGAGAGAGAGAGAGAGAGAGAGAGAGAGAGAGAGAGAGAGAGAGAGAGAGAGAGATTGATTGATTGATTGATAGAGAGAGAGAGATTGATTGATTGATTGATAGAGAGAGAGAGAGAGAGAGAGAGAGAGAGAGAGAGAGAGAGAGAGAGAGAGAGAGAGAGAGAGAGAGAGAGGGGGGGGGGGACTATGGCCTTTGTACATAAAGATCGACGAGTGTTTTTACTTACTTTTTGCTCGTTCGAACCATGCTGGATATGAATCCTCCATCAGGGCTCCTGTGCCTTGAAGTTGCTAACTGTTTAAAATGAGTAAAATTTCTTGTTTAAAAGAAGTAACAATATAATCATAGTGAGGATATGGCAGAAAGCTCTTTGCGTATATATAAAAAATTGTATCAAATATATATACAGATAATTAAAAATTTAAGTGTGTTTTTGACAATATTTTAGTAATGTATGTAGAATTTTATTAAACGTTACATTAAGAAATCTATGCCAAAATATTATTATTATTATTATTATTATTATTATTATTATTATTATTATTATTATTATTATTATTATTATTATTATTATTATTATTGCTGCTACTACTACTATTACTACTATTATTATAATTATCATTATTATTAGCGATAGCAGTAGTAGTAGTAGCATCATTAGTAAAGTAGATTTATATTATTCATTCAATATAAAGGTTAGTATTAAATTAGCAAACATATTTTTTACACGTTATATTCGCATTTAATAACTTGTGTCTATTTTTTCTAAATTATTTATTCAAGTTATTTTTCTAAATTAATTATTAAAGTTTCTTATACATCATTCTATTTGTCTCTATATTCTTTTGGCGAATTTTATTTATTATACTTCATTTCTTTTTTTCTATTTAATTTTTTCCTTTTATACCTTTGGTTTAGCCATCTCAATGAGCGTATCCGTTTGGGCACCGGTGAGGAAATTATGGAAGACGACGATATAAGGATCCAGCGACATTTCCTCCAGTTGGAGGGGCATAAGCATAAAATACCCCCCGATTTGGTTGCTTACATAACGACACTTCAGTGATGATTCCAACTCTATCGGCTGAAATGATAGATACAGGAGGTTAACAGATTTTTTTTTTGGCCGTTTTATGTGTCCCTGGTCATCCCCATTCGTGTGGGGGTGAACAGAAACATATATTTTGTTTTGTTTTATGTGTCATTATTAATTCCCATTCAAATGGGTGTGAACTCAGTCAGGTTGGAACTGGGAATTTAATCTTTTCTGACGCCACGGGGGTGGGGTCGCACACAGGTTTGCCACTTCCCAAGTCAAGTGCTTAACAGAATATCAATTAGGATTTACTGAAGTAACGATTCTCCTAGATGATTTATGCTCAGTACCTTAATATCCTAGGTAAATGTTTTCTTTGACACCCCCCAACGAATGAAGTAAGTTTTAATTTCTTTTGGAAAACAACAACAACAACAACAACAACAACAAGAACAACAACCCTGATTCAAAATCTTACCCTCAGTGTTTCACCTCGACAAAGCCTGGCATAGTGTTCCGCCTCTTCTTCATCGCTCTGGTGCTGGTACAATTTTGGAATGAATTTCCTCTTTGTAGCTGTCTCCATGTACCTCAGTTTTCTGGCTAGAGATTTATTTACAGGTACTGGGTTAGTTTGCCAGTCGGCTCCTTTAGGACCTCGCTTTTCTAAGATGTCGTCATGCTGATAAATTAAAAGGAAACAGTAATTGAATAGTTATTGCATTGGGAAAAAAATTAATTTTTATGGTTACATTGGAAATGATAGACTATTTTTTCTAATTGCAATAAATATACTCTTACAGTATTATAGTATTTATACCTCAGTATATACATCTCAATATTCTTCAAGTCCTCCTTATGTACATTCCATATATTTACCTTGAATGCAGGTTGATAAAAGTAAACAATTATGGACATTTGATTACAAACCCAACGAGAAATATACACACCACTTTAACTGCAGCCTCTAGAAAGGGTTCAATTTCATCTCTCGATGCTGAAGTGTCATGATGAGCATCAGCCATATCTAAGGCTGCTTCAAACCATTCTATGGCTTTATTGTAAAAGCCTTTGTTAAATGCATGCTTTCCCAAGAAGAGACAGTCTCTTGCATTTAGTGGCTTGTTGCTCTGATATTCTAGGTAGAGTAGAAAACTGTGCATCAGTAGTTGTGTTGTCCAGAGGTGATTGTTCAACTGATTTATGTACAAAATATGTTATATATGGCAAGTTAGTAGCAATGTTAATGTAATAAAGCAAGATATGAGGGTGATGAGTTTAGAAGATAATGAGTTCATCAGATAGTCTTTGAGAATGTGGAAGCTGCGCATGTATAATGATCCTACGTGGAAGTGGATATAGCCTAAGGCAAATTGAGAGGAAGATACCTCCTTTGTGTTCTTTGCGTGTCCTAAAAGTCGATTATATGGGACGGATCATTGGGACTCACTCTGCAGTACTAAAGTGAGAACTATGTACGACACCCTTAAAGTTCTTCATGAGACCCGAGTCATGTATAAACATAGACGACCGATTTTTGTTCCCCAATAGCTTACTAAAATGATAATTATTTACAATATCCTTCAAAGTTCTACTAGAGAACTGAGGTTTGGAAGATCATAGGAAACGTCTTTTGTTCCTATCTGACTAATGAAATTCGAATTATGTATATTATAAGACAACCTCAGGCTTAAAGAAGAAAGTGAGCCTATAGATAATGATGGTTATGGATACTCTTACCATGTGAAGTAAGACCAACACCAGTAAATGTTCCCGTGGGGAGTGTGGTCATGTTTAGATTATAGGTGTCTTGCAGTCTCACGAGAGCCACAGCTGCACCATGCAAATCTTCAATAACTGGAAAGCTTGAGCCTTCTCGGAATAAAATCACACGCTGCACAAGTTCTGGTATAAAGACGAGAAAGTTTGTTGGGTATCTAGTAAAGCATTTGAATACATTTGGAAATACATAGTGGAGGAGTTCCACCTATGCAATAAATCGCCTCTCTTGCAACCTAACCGCAGCCAAGTGTGACTGTAACTTCAAATAGATGTAGAAATTGTAAACAAAATATTTTAGGCTGCTTTTATCCTTCAACTGTAATACCTTAATATATTTCTAAAATCCTTCTACTAAAGATAATATACTTCACTAACTTTCATGAATTGCATCCATTATATTGACAGTTTTCATCTGCGCGTTTTCTTTAAAACACCTTTAACTAATGTCACCTCGCAAAAACCGGCTCTCCCAGTGAAGTTGGTAAAAACTTGGAAAAAATTACCATGTGTAGCATTAGCATGTTGTATCATTGCATCTTCCACGGTAGCCCATTCCACCGTGAGTCTCTTCAGGAGGAGATAGGCATCTATGGGATGTGCCACCACTGAGGACGTCTCTCCAAGGTTTACGACCGACTGGGTCACGTTGGATGACCCTCGCTGCTCACGATTCAGTTCACGGTAGTCTGAAACGTACCTGAGGAAAGGATGGAAAATATAGAAGGAACGCTACAATAATCTCCAGATCTGTTTAATGGAAGGTCAACACTTATTTAAAGCTGATTTTGATGATGCAATTCGTAAGTACTGTTTTCGTGTATTGAAGAAGATCGGGCTACAGTATTGGAGAACTCTATCTATCGCTGTAATAAATAACCGTCCTTTTATTTGTTACTCTTAGTCTCCATTTTGGAGGTAGGCCTAGACATGCCCCTCCTAACGCCCCACAGTGGGCTTGATCGCAGTCTATCAACTCTCTGGTCGAACACTCCACGTAGGGAATCGCAGACACGGTATTCTTTCTCCCCACCCTAGGAAATAGCAGGAAGAAAGTACAGAGGAATATGGAATGGACTATGGGAGGCAGAGGACGTTCGACTACATACATGGTTATAACCCACCACAAAGTGAAGAACAATGGAGGAATAGGTTTTCATAGTTAATGCACTGATGTTAATAGGAATACTCGTATTTGCCGAAAATAAAAGGGATACATTTAAAGCAAATATCATACACTATTATTACGTGATAATCGTTACATCTGCTGACCTAGAGAGAAATAAGTTCGTTCCGGTTTTACGTCACGGACTCCCTTTTCTACCAAGGGCTAGGACGGATGCCTTCTTGCGAAGGACTCGTTTCGGCAGATGTAATCGATACCCTGAGTGCATGCCCTTGCTAACCTCAGACCGTGACGGGGCGCGAACCCTCGACCTGATGCCTCAGAATCGCGGACGCTACCGCTTGAGCCACGGTGACTACCCCTAGAGAGAAATAAGTATGACAGTCAAAGATGATATCATGAAATACAGGGAGCAGAGTACCTGTTTCAGAATGAATCGAAACAGTTTAGAAGTCTTTTTTTTTTTACATGAATAGAAATCTTCTCGTATGTTGAACAAGAGGCGAAACATATTTAGCAAATGCTACTGTACTTATGTCTAGATTATCTATGTACTTAATTTCATATGCTGATGAAGTAGGAAGGAAAAAATATAGTAAATATATAACTTATTGTTATATATCCTACTTTTTTGATCTGATGAAGTAAGTTTGGGTAATGGTTTCAAAAAATACTAACATACATATGAATATTCATTGCTATTCTAATGCAATGCTTCACATTATTGAAGCTTCGCTACTATAAGCTTCAACCTGTGTAATTTATTTCCATTTGGGACTGTTACTGTAATTTCGTATTACTTATTTTTACTTCGTGATATGAATGCTGATTTTATCTACGTATTGACAGTGGATTATAGGCACTCAGTGAGTTTTTGTTTTGTTTTTCCTTATTATTTGTCATAGCAATATCGTACCTAGGTATCGTTTCCAGGCAAGTGGATAAGGGAATACCTTATTGAAAACTTTTATAAAACATCGAGATAAACTCTATTACTCACTAAATACTTGACTGTAACCACTGTCTCATGGTCCAATATACGTGCACACACACACACACACACACCAAGGGCTAGGAAGGTTGCCTTCTTGCGAAGGACTTGTTTTGGCAGATGTAATCCTTACGCTGAGTGCATGCCTTTGCTAACCTCAGACCGTGACGGGGCGCGAACCCTCGACCTGACGCCTCAGAGTCGGAGACGCTACCGACTGAGCCACGGCGACTACGGAAATAATAGACTCTATTTATTCTAATTGCAATAAATTTACTCTTACAGTATTATAGTATTTATACCTCAGTATATACATCTCAATATTCTTCAAGTCCTCCTTATGTACATTCCATGTATTTACCTTGAATGCAAGTTGATAAAAGTAATTAATTATGGACGTTAGATTACAAACCCAACAAGAAATATACCCACCACTTTAACTGCAGCTTCTAGAAAAGGTTCAATTTCATCTCTCGATGCTGAAGTGTCATGAAGGGCATCAGCTTTGGGCTCTTTCCCGTAAACACAATTAGGTAATCACACACACACACACACACACACACACACACACACACACACACACACACACACACTCACTCACACACACACACAGAGGGGAAACATGTAGGGAAATATTGTTGAGAAAAAAAAGTCTAAAAGACCTTCAAGAATGCAAAGAAGTGTTCATTAGACGATACAGAACACAGGAAGAGATGGGAAAGATCAAAAACTTGTTGCAAGAGGCAAGAAGGTTAAATGATGAAAGAAATGAAGAAGAGAAGAAAAATTTTCGTTACAGAATACTTCCAGACAAAGGGGAGATAAAGAAGATAATGACAGAAGATCAGGGGATGGGGCCTCATTAAGATTGTTATACACAAATGCTGATGGAGTAGCTGGTAAGGCAGTAGAATTAAAAGATAGGATTCACAACAGTAAGGCAGATATAGTAGCAATTACAGAGACTAAGTTGAGTGAGGACATAAACAGTGTCACAGTTTTTCCTAAGGGCTTCAGAATACTAAGGGTCGAAAGATCTGAGAGGACTGGTGGAGGGATAGCACTGCTCATAAGTGAGAGGATTCAAGTTGAAGAAATAAACTTGGCTATAGAAAGTGAGTTCAGGGAATTTCTTGTTGCTCGCATAAATACTGGGTCAGAGAGCATTATAATAACTGTTGTATACAACCCACCAAGGAACCAAAATAGGCTTGAAATTTATGAGGAAAGTCATATAGGTACTATTGAAGTCATACACTCAGTTGTTAACATGGCACGGGAGAAAAAATGTAGGATTTTGATTATGGGAGACTTTAATCATAAAGAGATAGATTGGATAAATCTTGACCCACACAGTGGTGAGGACTCATTTGGGGCAAGATTCCTAGATTGCGTACAAGGGAATTTCCTACACCAACATGTAATGGAGCCAACAAGAGCCAGGGGTGGGGATGAGCCATCACTACTTGATCTAGTGTTCACAGATAATGTGTTGGATATTGAAAATATTGAGTATGAACCACCAATTGGAAAGAGTGACCACTGTGTGTTGTTGATGGAGTATATCATTGAAGACATTCTTCCTGAGAGTAGAGGCACTGAGGACATGAGGAGGAACTATCCGAAAGGAGATTACATCCAAATGAATGAGCTTTTTGCAGTTATTGACTGGAGAACCTTATTTTACAACAAATCTGTACAAGAAATGTATGACATCTTTTGTGAGAAATATGGGAAGATAGTAGATTGCTGCATACCTGTCACCAAAGTAGGTGTAATTCATGCCAGAGAGAAATGGTTCGATAATGGGTGTAAAAGAGCTAAGGAGTGGAGAGACAAATGCTGGAAAAGGTATAGGAGGAGAAAAAACATAAATGCCTGGCAAACCTACAAAAGAGCAAGAAATGACTACCTAAGTAAAAGGAGAGAGGCAGAGAGAGATTATGAGAGGGACATCACCAGGAAGGCTAAAGAAAATCCCAAGCTTTTCCACAGCTTTATCAGAGGAAAACTGAAGGTAAAAGAACAGGTTTTAAGGCTAAAGAGAGCGGATGGAAGCATCACTGAGACGGACGAAGAGATCTGCAAAGAATTGAACAAGGAGTTTCAGTCAGTATTTACAGTAGAAAATACCCCACCCCCTCAGATTGCAGTGATAGAAGCTCAAGGGCCGGTATTAGAGAACATCAACCTTACAGCCACAGAGGTATGCAAAGCGCTGATGGATTTAGATGTTCATAAAGCTACAGGTCCTGATGACATATCCCCTCATGTGCTTAAAAAATGCGCAAACACAATATCAGTGGCACTAAGTATCATATTTAAGGAGTCACTGGAGTCGGGGGAGATTCCAAGATGCTGGAAACAAGCAAATGTGATACCTATCTTCAAAAAGGGAAGGAGGGATACGGCTCTGAACTATAGACCAGTTTCCTTGACCAGCATAGTTTGCAAACTTATGGAGAAACTACTAAGGAAACATATCTCTCTTCACTTGGAATCCTTCAACTTTTTGTCAGTGAGGCAACATGGCTTCAGAGAAGGAAGATCAACAGTAACAAACTTATTAGAATTTTATGATGAGGTAAGCCAAATCTTACAGGAAAGAGAGGGCTGGGCAGATTGCATATTCCTAGACTTCCAGAAAGCGTTTGACACTGTTCCACATGGGAGACTTATTAGGAAGCTGCAATCAATGGCTAGAATAGGTGGAAATGTCTTGGAATGGATAAAAACTTACTTAGAAGGAAGGGAACAGAGGGTTAGAGTAAGACACTCAGTGTCTGAATGGAGAAGAGTTAGTAGTGGAGTTCCACAGGGTTCAGTTTTAGGGCCACTTTTGTTCCTTGTATATGTAAATGACCTACCAGAGTCTGTAAATTCATTCATGAATATGTTTGCAGATGATGCAAAGATTGTGAAGAAAGTAAAAAACGAGAACAATGGTAGAGAACTTCAGGAGGATCTAAATAATCTGCATGAGTGGTCAGAAAAGTGGCTAATGAAATTCAATACCTCAAAATGTAAGGTAATGAGAATGGGTACAAGTGCAAGAAGGCCCAAGCTTGACTACTCGGTGGCTGGAGTACAACTTCAAGAGACAGAAAATGAGAGAGATCTAGGAGTAAACATACTGGCAGATTTGTCTCCAGAAATACATATAAATGGCGTAGTAAGGGCAGCATATGCATTCTTATCAAATGTAAGGGTAGCCTTCAGGCACATGGACAAGGAAATGTTCAGAAATATTTATGTAACCTATGTGAGGCCAAAACTCGAATATGCAGCCCCCTTTTGGAATCCGCACTTGAAAAAGCACATAGCTAAGCTTGAAAAAGTTCAAAGACATGCCACGAAACTGGTGCCAGAAATACGCAATCTCGGTTATGATGAGAGGCTGAGGGAATTAGACTTGCCATCACTCGAAGCTAGAAGAGTAAGGGGGGATATGGTGACAGTCTTTAAATTCCTTCATGGTTATGATAGAGTGGATAGGGATCGATATTTCGATATGGCTGGCTCTAGAACTAGAGGTCATAGTTTGAAGCTTCGTAAGAAAACTTGTTTGCAGGATGTAAGGAAATACTTTTTCAGTGTAAGAGTAGTTGATAATTGGAATTCGCTAAGCGAGGAGGTAGTTAATGCTATCTCAATCCATAGTTTTAAGGACAGGTACGATAAGTATCACTAAGTCTAAAAATGGAACCGATCAGGAGACGGGAAGATACGAGCTTTGGGCTCTTTCCCGTAAACACAATTAGGTAATCACAATTAGGTAATCACACACACAAACACCAGCATAGTTTGCAAAGTTATGGAGAAACTACTAAGGAAACATATCTCTCTTCACTTGGAATCCTTCAACTTCTTGTCAGTGAGGCAACATGGCTTCAGAGAAGGTAGATCAACAGTAACAAACTTATTAGAATTTTATGATGAGGTAAGCCAAATCTTACAGGAAAGAGAGGGCTGGGCAGATTGCATATTCCTAGACTTCCAGAAAGCGTTTGACATTGTTCCACATGGGAGACTTATTAGGAAGCTGCAATCAATGGCTAGAATAGGTGGAAATGTTTTGGAATGGATAAAAACTTACGTAGAAGGAAGGGAACAGAGGGTTAGAGTAAGACACTCAGTGTCTGAATGGAGAAGAGTTAGTAGTGGAGTTCCACCGGGTTCAGTTTTAGGGCCACTTTTGTTCCTTGTATATGTAAATGACCTACCAGAGTCTGTAAATTCATTCATGAATATGTTTGCAGATGATGCAAAGATTGTGAAGAAAGTAAAAAACGAGAACAATGGTAGAGAACTTCAGGAGGATCTAAATAATCTGCATGAGTGGTCAGAAAAGTGGTTAATGAAATTCAATACTTCAAAATGTAAGGTAATGAGAATGGGTACAAGTGCAAGAAGGCCCAAGCTTGACTACTCGGTGGCTGGAGTACAACTTCAAGAGACAGAAAATGAGAGAGATCTAGGAGTAAACATACTGGCAGATTTGTCTCCAGAAATACATATAAATGGCGTAGTAAGGGCAGCATATGCATTCTTATCAAATGTAAGGGTAGCCTTCAGGCACATGGACAAGGAAATGTTCAGAAATATTTATGTAACCTATGTGAGGCCAAAACTCGAATATGCAGCCCCCTTTTGGAATCCGCACTTGAAAAAGCACATAGCTAAGCTTGAAAAAGTTCAAAGACATGCCACAAAACTGGTGCCAGAAATACGCAATCTCAGTTATGATGAGAGGCTGAGGGAATTAGACTTACCATCACTGGAAGCTAGAAGAGTGAGGGGGGATATGGTGACAGTCTTTAAATTCCTTCATGGTTATGATAGAGTGGATAGGGATCGATATTTTGATATGGCTGGCTCTAGAACTAGAGGTCATAGTTTGAAGCTTCGTAAGAAAACTTCTTTGCAGGATGTAAGGAAATACTTTTTCAGTGTAAGAGTAGTTGATAATTGGAATTCGCTAAGCGAGGAGGTAGTTAATGCTATCTTAATCCATAGTTTTAAGGACAGGTATGATAAGTATCACTAAGTATAAAATGGAACCGATCAGGAGACGGGAAGATACGAGCTTTGGGGTCTTTCCCGTAAACACAATTAGGTAATCACAATTAGGTAATCTCACACACACACACACACACACACACACACACACACACACACACACACACACACACACACACACACACACATATATATATATATATATATATATATAATTGTTATTATTATGATTATTGCTATTATTATTATTATTATTATTATTATTATTATTATTATTATTATTATTATTATTATTATTATTATTATTATTATTATTATTATTACTATTTTTATTATTATTATTATTATTATTATTATTATTATTATTATTATTATTATTATTATTATTAACGTCACGGATTCATTGTGAACACACACAAACACATTTCCACACACACACACACACACACACACACACACACACACACACACACACACACACACACACACACACACACACACACACACCCACAACCACACACACACACCCACACCAACACCCACACCCACACACACAGAGGTCATAGTAGAGGTCATAGAACTAGAGGTCATAGTATGAAGCTTCGTAAGAAAAGTTCTTTGCAGGATGTAAGGAAATACTTTTTCAGTGTAAGAGTAGTTGATAATTGGAAATGGCTAAGCGAGGAGGTAGTTAATGCTATCTCAATCCATAGTTTTAAGGACAGGTATGATAAGTATCACTAAGTATAATATGGAACCGATGAGGAGACGGGAAGATACGAGCCTTGGGCTCTTTCCCGTAAACACAATTAGGTAATTACAATTAGGTAATTACACACACACACACACACACACACACACACACACACACATACACACACACACACACACACACACACACACACACACACACACACACACACACACACACATATATATATATATATATATATATATATATATATATATATATATATATATATATATATATATTTTTTTTTTTTTTTTATTTATTCAGATAACTGTACATGGGGACATGTGCACATGGGCACTCCCAGTCATATTGCAGTTGATAACATTACAATCTATGTGGTTATGTATAAATAACATACTAATAGAATTTGCAATTAATTTTAAATATCATAGCAAGTAATTAATAATAAAATATAGTGTAATAATTGAAGAGTACTTGAAGAGTAATCATTGTGACAATATTTTCAATAGCCCTTGTTGAGTGCTATCATTTTGCATTTCACTTTTCAACAGTACTACTGCAGACAATTTGAAGCAGATATAGAATAACAATTTTCAGGTTAGAATAATAAGTAGGTACATACATATATATATACACACACATGCATGCACACACACACACACACATATATTATATATATATATATATATATATATATATATATATATATATATAATATATATATATATATATATGCATGCATTAATTAGATGAGCAATAGAAACACCACTGGGGCTTCATAGCCATACATATCAAGGAGAGAGAGAGAGAGAGAGAGAGAGAGAGAGAGAGAGAGAGAGAGAGAGAGAGAGAGAGAGAGAGAGAGAGAGAGAGAGAGAGAGAGAGAGAGAGAGAGAGAGAGAGAGAGAGAGAGAGAGAGAGAGAGAGAGAGAGAGAGAGAGAGAGAGAGAGAGAGAGAGAGAGAGAGAGAGAGAGAGAGAGAGAGAGAGAGAGAGTTTGTGGTATTCATTTCAGCAAAAGGAGTTATTCGTCCTTACTACAGATAAAGACACATCCATGCATACTCATACACATCATTGTCATCTGAGGGTAACACAGCAGAGGAAAGTGCATGTACTTAATTGCATATACGTACACATATAAACCTGAACATACATACATACATACACATAAACACAGTGCCATATAATGGAAGATAAATTTGGAAGGAAAAGAAAGAGAAAGACTGAAAGCCTTTCCCCTTCTCCACCCTTCAAATTATGTACGTGAGAGAGAATTACGTCAATTAATCCATTATCACTATTATCACAACCATTGCTACCACCATCATGATTATTATTATCATCATTATTATTATTATTATCATTATTATTATTATTATTATCATTATTATTATTACTATTATTATTATTATTATTATTATTATTATTATTATTATTATTATTATTATTATTATTATTATTATTATTACCATCATCATTACTACAGCTTTTGTATATAGATAGAGTTATGAATCAAAAGTAGTAATTATTGATACATATAGACATGCACATACATATACACATACACATATACATACATATATACATATAAATACATATACACATACATATACATATACACATACGTGTACACATGTACACACATATACATACATATGAGCTCTTGAGGGAGGGGGTTAGAATACTTCCTCCATGTTCCCCTGCATGTCGTAAGAGTAGACTAAGTGGGGCGGAGCGAAGGGAATGAAAGAACCCTTCTCTGTACTTTCTCTTCCCAGAAAGTCAGAGCATTATTCCTTTACTCAGCCACTCACCTTATAAGGGGAAAAGTGGCTTATGTATATAAAAAGGCATATGAGAGAGAGAGAGAGAGAGAGAGAGAGAGAGAGAGAGAGAGAGAGAGAGAGAGAGAGAGAGAGAGAGAGAGAGAGAGAGAGAGAGAGAGAGAGAGAGAGAGAGAGACAAGAAAGTAGACTAAGATGGTATGGTCATGTCGTTAGAAGGGATGAACAGTATGTTGGGAGGAGGGTGATGGAAATGGATATACAGGGTAGAAGGAGAGGGAGACCAAAGCGTAGGTGGATGGGTTGCATCACTAATGATCTGAGGTCTAAAGGTTTGTTGGGTGATGAGGTATGGGACAGAAATAAATGGAGAAAACTGACCAGAAACATCGACCCCACATAAATGTGGGAAAAGATGTAGACGGAGAAGAGGGTAAAAGAATTACATTTTCAACGTTGGGTATACACTAAGTACAGGATATAAGTTCTCTGGGTTGCAAAAGTGCACACAAAGTTCAAAGTAGCTCAGACCAAGAGGTCTGAAGTCCTTAAGCTTTGTGCACTCTGCAATGTAGTGTACTAAATTGTTGCCCCCTTCACACTCACATAAATGGCATTTTGAGTGTTCTGGGTGCTTTCTACCAGTTTTCTCGCAATTCACCTCCCATATATTTCTATAACCAAGTCTTATACGGGCAGCAACTCTATCACAGTCACCTGTAAGCATTTTACCCATGCTGTATTTGTGTCTCAGCCTTCTGAAGTTTTCATAATGTTGGATCGAACAGCTGCTTACATGTTGTGTGAGTGTAGAAAGTTCTTGCTCTTCCATAATCTCATTATACAACATTGTTTTAAACTGAGTCAGTGTGGTTATAGATTCAGACACTGAACTCTCAGTTGCCATTTTTGCCAGCCTGTCAGCCTTTTCATTACCTACTATCCCAACATGGGAGGGTACCCATGAAAACTTAACTTGGAGTTTAAGTTTTGCGCAATCAATAAGAGCCTCTTGAATTTCAGCCATGTGAGTTTTGTAGGAGCTTTTTAATGATCTCAGTGACAGAAGCGCACTCTGCGAGTCACAGAATATGATAGCATTTCTCCTAGCACTGAGAACATGTTCAATAGCAAGTTTTAGACCAACAATTTCACATTCGGTGATTGATGACCATTTTGGCATACTCAGTGCTTTGTCAAATATTTGCTGCCCTTCAAAATTTTCATAAACTACAATGCTGCACCCAGACCCTCCTGTACTGCTTGTGTGAGACCCATCAGTGTAAATGCAGAGTGTTTCATTGTTAGTTGGGAAACTAGTTTCAATAAAGGCTTCAATTTCATCTAACCATTGATGTTTTTTAATAATTGGAGCAACATACGGACCAGATGATAATATTGGAAAGAGAATTTCTGGCCCAATCCTCTTGCAAGGATTTATTAATCGTTCAGGACCACTCTCAGTAAAGAGTGTTACATTATGTTTTTTTGTCTCATTGGTTATAAGCTTAAATACTTTGGGGTGAATTTGTCTTTCATACTGTATGTTACTTTTTATTAGTGATTTAATGATTGTTGGCGCTGACTGCGGCCCTTGCAAATGACCAGCATTACATGGATGAGGCTGAGCTGATTTCGCTAGTTTAACTCCAAATATCACAGCTGACTGTTTGATATGTTCTATCAAAGGTGGGAGGTTTAATTCATGTTGCATATTTATAATTCTGGTGCTCATAGGGCAGCCAAGAATAATCCTCATAGCTTTGTTCTGAATTTTTTCTAGGGGTCTTAAGATAGAGGTAGTCATAGTACAGAGCTGCAGGGTGTGATAGTCGACTAATGACCTGACATATGCGAGATAGAAAGTTCGGCATATGTTAATTCCAACACCAGATACCCTATTGGCAAGAAGCTTTAACGGTCTGAGTCTCTGTTGCAGTCTTTCACACAAATCTTTGACATACTCTGTGTGAGGGGGAAAAGGAACTGGTATTCCCAAATATTTGTGATTTTCGCACACCTTAACCATTTGATTGCTTAATACAAGGTGAGGCTCTTACGAGATACTGGAAAAGTACTTTGTTTTTGGAGTTGAAATGACAAGACCAATGTCTTTTGATACTTGAGAAAAGTCATTAAGTATTATTTGCATATCATTGGCAGAAGGTGCCCTTATACATATGTCGTCTGCATAACATATGATGGTGCATTCATCATTTGGTAGTCTGAGAGACTTGAGAAGCTTATCCATTAAGATGTTAAAGAGAAGGGGAGACAGAACTCCTCCCTGAGGAGTTCCCAGTGTAAATTCCTTTTCGCTGGAAGTAAGATATCCTTTATAGTACACTTTAGAGGTTCGACTACTTAGGTAGCATCTAATTAGTTGCAGTAGTTTACCTTTGACCCCTAAAGTTGCTAAATGATCCAAAATAACGGTTCTATTTGCAATATCAAAGGCATTTTGCAAATCTAGAAAAACAGTGACTTCAGAGCAGTGCTCAACATTCATAAATTCTACAAAACAGTCTTTGGTACTTTTTCCTTTCATAAATCCATACAAATTATTTGATAATTTTCCCTCGAGTGTGAAATCAAGTCTGTTAAGAATGACTCTCTCAAAGGCTTTGCAGAAGCAGGATGTCAGAGAGATAGGTCTTAATTTTGTACTTTCTTTTTTTGGAATTGGAATAATAATGCTTTTTTTCCATTGTTCTGGAAGTGTGCCCTCATTATAAATAGTGCTAAATAAAAACTGAATTGGATTAATACCATTACAAATATCATCATTAAGATCTCGGATTACTTGGTACGTAATGCCATCCTCACCCGGAGAGGTGCTTTTCCCATGGGAGAGAGCAAAGTCCAACTCATTTTTGGTTATGTAGTCAATGAATCTGTCCTCTTCCATTGTTCTTGCACAGGATAATTCTATGTTCATCATTCTTTCAAAGTCAAGATTTCTTAATCGTTGTTGAATATCGCAAGGAAGGTTTTCAAAGGAAGATGTCTTAGAGTATTGTAAGAGAAGTTCTTCAGCAAGAGTTTGGGAATCATTTGTTTGTGACACACTGATGTTTTTGCCAACCAGAGCATTAATTGACTGCCAGATTTTAGAACTACTCGTATGAGCATTGATAGACTGTAGGAAGTTTTGAAAGTGCTTAATTCGGACATCACTTTTAAGCTCACGGTACTCTCGTAGAGTAAGTAGCAGATTTTCAAGAGTGGTTGCATTGTTGTCCCTTTTATACATATCAACTGCACTGTCTACCTGTTTTTTAAATGTGTTTAGCTTGTTATCTTCTGTCCAATTGTTTTTCTTCTTGATTGCCTTGTGTTTAGGCTTGTGTATGTAAGTTCTATGGAATAAATATATCCGTTCTATTAAGAGATCATAGATTTCTTGGCCTGTAATGGTCTGAATATCTATATTTTCAAATGTAGAAGCCATAAAAGAGCGAAAAGGGGCAACGAATTCAATAGGAATATTTATCTGCTTTCGTTTATGTGCTTGACAAATGCCGGAATCGAGTAGGAATGTGCTCTCAAGTGCAAAATGGTCAGACAATAGATCGTCTATTCTTCTGCAAGTAAAGTCTTTCCCATATTCTAAACCATGATAAAATATGTAGTCTAGTCTACC